>JAYKAV010001543.1:958106-1044665 GCA_035582835.1 Phoebastria nigripes
GGTCCTCACCGGGTCAGGCTCTGTCGAGAACAAGCGACAAACCGTCCGCACAAAACAGAACACGTTTCCATGGAGGGGAAAGAAAAAAAAATGTCTCCGCACTGCCAGGCTGGCTTTAGAACGCTACCTCTGCGCGCTGTGCCCCCTCTCGGGGCTGCGGCGCTGGGAGCCATGGCGGTCGGCGGCCGCCAGCCCCTCCGCTCGGTCCCCGCGAGACGCGCCGTCTCCGGCCAGACCGTCCTTAAACGCCTGGCCCTTGCTCGTGCCAGCAGTGTGACTGCCTTCCTGGTTTACAATTGCTTTAAAAATCTGCTAATAAACTTGGAAGAAACGGTGACGTTATTCTTAGCTAAACACCATTAAAATGCTCCTCTGCTATTATCAATAGAGGTGAAAAAGCATTTTAGCTTCCTGGAAATGGCCGAAACAGGCGACGTGTAGATCAAAGTACGGTGTAGATCAGTTCTTGGTTTTGTAGGGCTTTTTTGAACTGCAATGAAAACGTTTCTGCAGCTTGCATCATAATGAGTTAAGTCAGCACGTAAAGTGATTAAAAAAAAGAGCAGATTTAAACAGCATTGGCTATTAACTTTCCTGAGATGTAAAATTTATGTTTAAGTAGATATTTGGATATTAGTAATATCGGCATTTGAACCTTAACGTTGGTCTGTTTAACCCTGAAGCAAACTAGCTCTGCCTAACACAGGCTTTGAAACGATTCAGCCAGACCATAATACTGTGGGAGCTTAGACAGCTTTGTCTGTACTTGCACCTCTCTGCGCATTTTTCCGGGACCATGATCTTTGTCTGTAATTAATCATTGCTCAGGACGGCCGTTCCCGATGGTAGAATCCATGAACTGCTCCAGCTGGGAGAGGTCCTAAAGCGTGTGCCTGGCGCCGCGTACGTGCAAACCAGGGCCAGAAATTGCTGGGGCAGCAGGCGTTGTACAGCGAGCCCGCCGTGCGGACCCAGTGAATTGTGTGGGTCCTCAGCACTTCTGGAAATTGTTTTTGTAAGTCTGAGCTGAAAATTTATTTCCGTTTTTAGGGTTTCTAAATGACTATAATGTTCAATGTAGTTTAAAAGTCACCAAGGCAGTTGAGACCGGTTGCACTCTCAGAGTGGGTGGTTTCATGGCTGAACCTCATATCTGAAAAGCTAAATGTTCTGGTACAGCGTGTTTAAATCCCAGAAAGGTCAAACCAGACTTTCATACTTGAGTTAGATTGGCCCTGGTTTACTGCGTGAGACTCTAGAGAAAGAAAGAGATCTTTCAGGGGAAAGGGAAGAAGAAAAAAAAAAAAAAAGATTTTTTTTCTCTGAACAGCTTGTGGTGACTCTATGCACATTCTTGAAGCAAAGGGGTTTGTTCTTGCCCACAGCGTCCCTCCCCTGCATTGTTGAGTGGAAAACTCTTATGCTAATTATTTCACTGTCTGTTATCAATAAGAAGTGATTTAATTTCTTTGGCAAAGTGTTGCAACAAGAGCAAATTAGATTGAGAGGCAAAGTGAAATAAAAAATATGCAGCTGTTCTGCCAAACAATGGTCGTGACTGTTTACAACATTTTGTTTTAGACTGGCTTGTACACAGAATCCTTTATATTGAAGGTTTTCATGTCACAATCCACTGCTTGTGCAAGGAAACTAGATTAATAGATTATAAAGGACAAAAGAGACCTAGGTTCATCTGGTTCGACTTCCTGCATTATGCAGGTCATAAGATTTTTGTGAATTTGTTGCTTTTTCTTATTTGAAAGAATTTAACTACAGCATACCTGCATCTTAGAAAAACATCAGATTTTCATTTTAAAATGGGCTGAGAGAGAGAGTAAAATAAGAGTTAGTAAATTGTTTCCATCAAAATCTACCTGACAGACTAGAAATCAAAATACCTTTTTAAACTTGTCTAGTTTCTGCTTTCAGTTTCTGGATGTTGCTGTATCTTAGTCTGCTTGATGGAGGAATGCTCTATTACCAGATTTCCGTCCCCRTGTAGCTGTGTACAGGCTGATCAACTGAGCGTTTAACACTCCCGTTGCAGACTTGCAGAGCTCCCCCTCGGGTCCATCTTTACTAATCCTGTAATTGTTCCTGTCGCGGTTCCCTGTGAACGCTCCAGTTTTTCACCATTTTGATCTGGGCAGAAGAGGACAGAGTGATCAGCAGTGATCATACCCACGCCAGCAGCCCTCCTGGCTGAGATGTCTCTGTTAGGCACCCAGGGATTACACCAGCCCATGTTCAGCTGGTTTCCCAGCACGGCTCCTAAAATACTCTCAGATCTGCTCCTTCTTGGGTCGGCATCCCCRCCCCATTGGTTTGTGCTCTTTGTTCTGCATGTATGGCTTTACACTTGGCCCTCTTGAAAAGGACAAGTCCTTAGACAGCATTGTTGCCTGCAATGGGCTTTTTTTTTTTATACCCCCTCCTGCTACTGTTGAGTGTCACCCACAAACTTGATTGGTAATGATTTTATATTTTCTTCCAGATAAACAGCTGCTTCTGTCTCCACTGTAGGAGTTTCCTGGTTCCGGGTGTGTGAACACCTCAGCCGTGTCAATATTGTGTCAGGAGGAGGTCTGGATGTACACCCTCCTCTTGCCACACCCCAGTTTCATGGGAAGAAAGCCCAGTTTAGGAGCTGGAAGGGAGCCAGAAGGCACACTGCAGCATTTGCCTGCCCTGGTGTCTATAACGTAGCCATTAAATAATGTAGGGTCCGAAACAGGTAGTTGCAGGACCCATAAAAGAAAGATGACAGCTCTAGGACACAGTACTTAGTTACAACTGCATTTTGAGACCTTCCTGTCAGATGGATTCTAATCCATTTGATTATGCCTTCTTGCTCTTACATTCTCCTACTCATAATCACGTAAATGCTTCATAGGGGTTGAAGTATGGCACATCAGCCCTCTTGCAAAAATCTCCTACTAGTGCTATTCCCATTTACCACCGAACCTTGCAATTTCTTAAAACGGTTTCTCTCTCAGCAGCTAAACTCACGAAGCTTTATCTCCCATGGATTTGTGTCCATAAATGCCCCCTGACAAGTCTTCCAGCTCTTTCCCAGTCTTGCTTGCCCTGTCTGGCTGAGCAAGGGGTAATGTGCTGGCTGGGAGCTCCACAGCGGCCAACCAGGCAGTGGTACTGCCCCGTGGTATGGGCAAGGGCTGACTTCTGCCTGCCTTTCCCCGAGACCACGGTGGTGCCTCTACTACATACCCTACTCAGCTGTTCATTCAAGACCTAAATACATTTGGGACTTCTTCCCCACTGCCAAATTTGATTGAGATTGGAGCAAGGAGAGGAAAAATGACATAGAACAACACAGTCACATTAGACTGTTTTATTTTTAGGAAACGAGGCTAAGAATATCAAAGGAATATTGAGTAGGAATATGGACAGGGTATTTGCCTGTTCAGTTTTTTTGCCATTTTTCATTTCTTCCTAAGAACAGCAGATGATCTGTCTAGGGAATTCCTCAGCCAAAATAAGCAACCTCCTGACAGATTTCACCTGTGTCCCAGCGTGCTCTGAGGATGCATGGGATGTAAGCATTGAACAATGACAGGCAATCGCTAGTCTGCTGTGTTGTTTGGCTGCCTGGGTGCAAAGAGATGTATGGTGATACACAATAGTGGAACAAACATTTATTTTGTTTAAGATCCATACAACTTTTGATGGACATGTTGGATATTTGCCAGGGCTGGTTTTTTTGCTTTCTTTTTAAACTGTGTATCTGTTCATTTTATTTCTGCTAGAATTATGACAAAGCCACCTCTGTAAGATAGATAGTGAGTGCTTTCAGAGATCTAATCATTCTTGAGCTATAAAGGAATAAAGAAGCTCTTTCAACACCTGACTTGCAGAATGTTTTGTGTTGCTTCTTGCCTATTGAAATGCAGCTGCTATTGAAACACTATGATCCCATCAGAATGTACAACCAGTTATTTTTTAGAATACTTTCAAGCTTATAAAAATCATGAAATAAATCAAGAAGGTTGGCAATTCCAATGAATGTTCTAAAGCCATCAAATTACTAAACATTTCAGTTCAGTGCTTCATGGCATAAACAGTACAGTTTCATCAAAAAAAAAAAAAAAAAAAAAAGAATGAAAAGAATGTACCATTTAAAGAATTCGGGCACTCACAGAGCTTGCCTCAAAAGGGAATGAAGGTACAGATAAGTAATCTAAAAGGATATTTATGCATTAAAATACTTGTGTATCATCTGGACACCTGTCATTAAACAATCTAGATGCGATGGTAGCTGGAGACCTTTTTAACAAATGCAGTGCATACAGGGAACATTCTGATTATAAGTGATGGAGTATAAAATGTTGCAGCCAGAAAAGTGATGACAAAGATCAAATGGAATGAGTTTAGCTTACAAATCGGAGCAGTTTCTTCTAGCTGGTGTGATGCAAACAATGTACGAGACAAGACCAAGAGAGTTTTGCCCTTGACATTGTCGCCATTGCTCTCAAATCTGCAGTTAAGGATCCCCATCTTGATTTATTTTTTGACAGGACAGTTGGGAGTGCCCCAGCTGGTCCACTAAGCCACGGTTTTCAGCTGAGTGGGCCAGAACGTGCAGAATGAGCGAATGCTGTGCCATCCATTGCCTTTCTACGCTGCTGCATAACAGCAGCTCCCAGTTGCTAAGCAGCTGCAGAGCCGTCTTTGCCTTCGCYACCAATCAGCTATACTATGGGAGCAACATGGGTTCCCCTTGATCGGCGGAGAGGAGCCAGCAGCATGAAAACGGGAGCAGTGGCCATAGCAAAATTGTTCCTTTTCTGGCTGGCTGATGGGCCCCCTGGCAAAAATGCTGGAGTGAAGCGAAGGGACACTTGATGGCCCAGAAGCAGGGGGTGGCGGGGAGGGGAGAGGGAGAGCCAGCATATGTGCACAGCGGAGGTTACAAAGACAGCAGATCTTAGCAGAGCAGGGGGCACGCACCGAGGAGAAAGAAATGGGAGAGAGGCCAAATGCACAGTTCGGAATAAAAAAAACCCAGAAGGAGAGTGCGGCATATGGAGAGGGGAAATAAAGCAGAACTTGCACAGCCTGCGAATAATTGAATAGAAAATACAGGAAGAGAGGGAAGGAGCTTGATTCATTACTGCCCTTCACCTTGTGGAGACAGCTACACCCGGGAAGAGGAGGTGTGGAATACAACAGCATCTTTCATGTTTCACAGTGAACTGTAGGTTTTACATTTCAACCCCTGCCATTTGTGGTCTTCTTGCTGCATAGCCCCTGTCTTTTGTTTAGACTTGATTCCTGGAGGCTCTGTTCTTATCTTTGCATAGTTTCTAATTTATTTTCATACTTGCTTTAGCTTTTTCTGTTTTTTCAAGGTAAGTCTTAAATTAAAATACCTTTTCCAGATACTTCAGTTGTTTTAACCTTCAAGAGGGTAGGCCATTGCTAATTCCTAACTGAAGTTAGTTTCCACTAAATCCGCAAAGCCATCACTGCTTTTCTCTCCCTCTCTCTTCCAGGAGCTGCTGATGGAGAACAGGGTTCCTTTTACTTCCCAACACCTTCCCCTGCACGTTGTCTTTCCTTTTCCCCTCACAATGCCTGCCAGCAGTCTGGGAAGACTTGCTGCTGGCAGCGTGCAGGAAGTAGTTCCTGTGGCAGTAAATTATCACAACCGCCTGACGTGTTGCATAAGGCGGGGTAAAAAAGTGTCACTACAGGGGGCGGAGGGGGGGTTGTGACCAAAAGAGATTCTAGTTCCACCACTGCTCAGCTGCCCACATGAAAAAATACTTTACGGTCTCGGTGCCTAACATGCAATCGGCTGTGTAATAGGAAATGCCAGTAGAGCTGGCAGGGAAGCAGGGGAGCTATACATTCCTCTCTCTGGCCCCTCCAGACAGAGGATTGAGGGGCACATCTGTACGGGAGAGTGGGGAGAGGAATTAAAGCTCATGCAGCTGTTGCCCTCCTCTGTGGCCAGCCCTGGCTTGTGTGGAGGCCTGTCGACTGAGAACATTTTTCCCCAGGTCCAAAATTGAGTCCTAAAAGGAAAACGGAGGTACCCACCCAGAACTAGGGCGGAAAGGATTTGCTATGGGCTCTGTGTGTGTGTGTATTTCAAGCCAATAAAAAACTTGACAAATACGCAGCCAAATGTGTTTTGTACTTGGAAGATTTTTGTCTAAGAAGTCTGATTCGGAGGGATGCTATATTTGCTTCCTTTTTCCATTTGTCTGGAGTCCTGTATCTTTGAACAGGCACTGTCTATACAATTGTTAGACTTCTAAGACCATTAAAGGTCTAGGGGCACTGACATTTTACAAGTAGCTTCAGCTGCCTTTCACACAGGGGCATTTTTAGCATTATGAGAGATGTAAGTTTAATTAGAATGGTTTTAACCAGGAAATCTCCCCGCCTTAAGAAATCAGAGATCTTATGTTAATCCCAGTAAGCAACTGGGAACTTGACAGTGTGCCTGTTGTTATGATGAGAGTCAGGAAGGGTGAAATGTGTGTAGGAAGGGAGAAACGCACAGGAAACATGCCATCAAGGACAGCGGTGTCAAGCTCACGCAGGGCAGCATGCCAGTCCGCGTTTGGCAATGACCCGTGGGCTGGAGCTGCGCTGGCAGGTTGCTGCCCTCTACGTGCCTGCGCACACCAGACCACACCACCGCCACGATTGCTCAAACACCTTCCCGACCCGCTCTGGTGACTCGCAGCAAGGACCTCCAGCCAGGCCACTCTGCATCGTCAACCTGTCCAGCTCCCACAGGCACGGCACAGGCCAAAAATCACAGCTCTAAAGCAAACATGACACAATTACAACTGGGTTTATTTCCAGTGCCTCAAGTTATTAATTAGCCTGCTCTAAGCGTCACTGTTTCTTTGCAGGCTTTGCTCTGGCTGGGTTAATGGCTACTCTCAGGTCTGAGATAAACTTGGTCTAGGCCTGTCCTTTGTCTAGGGATGCTCTGACAAGCCACAAACCTCTCTGGCTCCTGCCAAACCTCCATCCCTATGTATGAGCTTCTTCCCAGCCAGACAATGACAGACAGAGCAAGTGCTTCCTGCTTAGCTCTCCCCGTACATCTAGCACTCAACAGAAAATAGGCAGAAATTATGGTGTCTCCCGTAGGGATAYAAACAGAGGATTTTATTATCTCTTCAGTCTGCAGTTGCTGCCTTCCTGTAGGAAGTTCGCACAAATATCGGAGGGGAGGATGCAAACTTCACACATTAACTGCCCTTTAATGTCGGTGCCTTACATTACTCAGCAAAAGCCTGCCCCTATTTCATCCACAGTCCTTTCTCTTACAGCCTACTTTGCCATCCTTCTTTCTCCTCCTATCAATATTCCCAGTTTCCCCACATTCTTGTTGTCATGGTTTAACCCTGGCAGCACCTAAACAACATGCAGCCGCTTGCTCACCCCCCCACTCCGGTGGGATGGGGGAGAGAATCGGGAGGGCACGAGTAGGAAAACTCGCGGGTTGAGATAAAAACAGTTTAATAATTGAAATAAAACAAAGTAGAACAGTAATAGTAACAGCGATAACAACAACAACAACAATATACAAAGCAGGCGATGCATAATGCAATTGCTCACCACCTGCTGAACCGACGCATACCCGATACGAGAGCCTGTCCCCAGGACCCAGAGCCCCCCCACACTTAGTTTTTATACTGAGCATGACGTCACATGGTATGGAATACCCCATTGGCCAGCTGGGTCAACCACCCTGGCTATGCTCCCCCCGCCAGCTTCCCATGCACCTGGCAGGGCATGGGAGGCCGAAAAGTGCCCGGTGCAAGCACCACACAGCAGCACCCAAAACATCAATGGGCCATCAACGCTCCTATTATACCAAACCCAAAAACACAGCACACCCTCCCCAGCTACTGGGAAGAAAGTTAACTCTGTCCCAGCCAGAAGCAGGACACTTGTCCAAAAGGTTTGAGAGCTTCCTGCCTGGGCCAGGTGCAAGAGTGATGGCTACTGCATAGCCAATGCAGCAATGAATTGTTGATCAAAGCCTGACTCTTCTAATGGCTCTGGAAAATACATGCTTGTTCAGGTTGCATTGTAGCTCACATAGTGGAAAGCATATTTAGCAAGCCAAACCTAGGATCATTTAAACCTGAGGTTCTCAAAAGCCTCACAAAAAAGTACAGTTCCACACATTTTAGGATTAGTGGAATCTACCAACCAACTTCTGGGGACCATAACCCAGATTTGGCTATCCACAGTGGACTCACCTATTCCATACTTATCCCTGCTGCAAAAACTAAAGAAGCTGAATGCAACTCCTGCTCTGGTGCTGTGGTCATCCTAATTAACRTACACTCCTGTTGGTCTCAGACCTCCCTTGTCTCTAAAACAGCAAGTACATTAAAAGAAAATGTCTACCAGGAATTACCTACTTTGGGAATGGGAAAAGAAGGGAAAAGTAATCTGAAGAAAGCAGATACTGCAGAGACCTCTCTGATTTTGAAAAAAACATCTCGGTGCTTGCTGGGTCAGGTGGAGTGTTGGGTAATGAAAACACAGGAAGGCATAAGCCAGAGGGATTTTAGGGGTGTATACTAAAGAGAGGGGTTGGATATTGGGTAAAAACGCATTGTGTTGCAAGGAAAGCTATTTACAGGCCCTTTCCCTACGTTTCCCAAAATTAGTTCCTGATGGGATTATTCTCTGCTGCAGATCTGGATGCAGAAAAGCATCTGATGCTGATTAATTTCATGCAGATCTGTAGCAGAGCCCTGTGCTCTCATTCAGCCATGAGCAAGCCTGCGCATCACTCCTGAACTCGCTGCTTCTGACTGTTCCCATGGTAAAACCAACCACAGCTACCAACGCAAACACAACCTGCAGATCTTGCCTGAAACGAGGCATTTTGAATCCCTCTCTCTCCGGCAAATCTCCAGATTCACTGTAGAGGATGAGATCCAGCATCACTGGGATAGCTCCGCCAGCCTGTGTTGACAAATTCCTCCCCATCGCTCAGTGAAGCCATGCCAGCACATCTGGGAGACACACATATTGCCCAGATCCGCGGGGGCAGAGTTATGGTGGTGTTGGCAGACACTTGCTTGTTCATTTCATGCTTTTCAGAGATCAGTCATTGTGTTTGATGTTCCAGAAAAGCATAGGATGATCTTAACCTGGTGTTACCCATTTTTTACAACAGAACTTGGCTTGAGAATTCACACTTCAGTGAGGAACAGAAACTTGAAACTGCCCCTAAACACCTACTGTATCAGGCTGAGACATTACCATGTTGATTTACACACTCTTCAAATTTGTGAGGTAGGGTTTTTTTCCCCCCACAACTGCAAAGCCAAGAACTCAGTTTCTAATGAAAGGTGAGATTCAAAATATGGCACATTGGCCATGCATACATCAGGTAGGCCATTTTGGCCCACATAGTTGGCACCCCTGATTTAAAGCATACCAGAGAAAATAACCAAGAAACAGTATGTGTTCCCTATAAATAGCTGCTCTCTAGGTAGTAGTCAGTGTGTGGTTTATGAACAAAATCTGTCCAAACTACATCAAAGTGCCTGAATATTCGCTGCCTGATTTTGCTGAGTTGTGTGTCTAATTTGGCTAACACCTCCTGTTGCAGACCGTTGTCCTGTTTTCTTTCATAGCCCTCTGAACTCTATGGTAGCATTTGGACAGATTTTATGTAGAGTTTATTGAAAGATTTTTGCACTGATTTAGTGCATGGGCTACTTGAGCCAAGTGAAACAGGAACTATATTCCTAGGGCATGAAAAGGCAGAAAGGAAATTTTCTTATTAAAATATAATTTTTCCACATTACTTAATAGTCTAGAAAGCTAATACCTTTCTGGCAGCACTTCCCACTGGGAAAAAAAAATATGGTTCCTACTCAGCCAAACAACAAAGTAATAATGTTTTAGCTTGCATTAAACATCTTAGAAACTGGCAGGTGTCACAGCCACCTTGCCTTCAGTGAAAAAGGCAATTGAGAGCCCTTATGAAACAAGGGATTTAGATCAGTAGGGGCTACTACACAAAAACCAGGCACATGGCAAGGTCTGAATAGATGGTGAATCATGTGGCCCAAGGGATTTTTTGGGGTGGGGGCGTGTGTGTAAAATATCAGGCCATGAGGACCAGATGGTGGAGCTCTGCATGTGCAAGAGAAACAGCAAGAAACACTACAGAAATGGATACTGAGAAGCAGCTGAAAGTCAAGGAGACAGAGCTTTGATTTTGAAAAAAGATCTTTCCAGGGTTGAGTGAGGGTCGAAAGAGGCTTGGGATTGTGAGCAAAAACACAACTGCAAAAAGAAAATTGTACAGTTGTTCTGTAAATAAATTGAATTACCTTGAGTATATACCTAGCTTTGTCATAGGCTTCTCCTCTTACACACTGATATTGTCACCCGTAACTTCTTTGTGTGTGCAAGGTACAGCTCAGCTCTCCTACRTTACAGTTTCCCCTTCCCTATCTGCCCTGTCAGTTCATGCTAAATTCTGTGGGGCTGAGACTGTTCTTCAGTAAGGATCTGTGCACATGACAAACAATTGTTGCCCTTCTGTAACAGCTGAAATTTATCAGAAATTCGCTCTACTTACATGGTAAGTCCCATTCTTCAGGGTCTGTCTTTCCTATTGTAAACTCTTCAGGGCATTGTCTCTGCTCTGTATGTACATGCTGTAGTGGGAATTCATCGCTGAAAACACAAATAATTAATATCACTGGTAATGTTCAAAAATAAATATTTAAGGCTCTGTCTTATTATGCACATTCTTAACTAAGTTTATGAATATTTCCTTTGACATAAATGGGGCTACTTGTTCTTATTGTTAATTTTGTGTTGAAGTCTTTGTAAAGCTGGGGTCTCTATTGTCAAGAAGGAAATTCTTAAGTGTATTTCAAAAATGTAGTTCTAAAGACATTTAGGAAGAACATGTCCCCATTCTTGTCTAGTTTATATTACCATATAAACTAATAATATGAGTATACAGCAGATGGCGTGTGCTGTTCTTCCTCTCTGCAATTGTGGCTACAAGGAAGTACCAGTAGTCTGAGACCTTGCTGGTTAGCTAAAATAGTTCTATTTTCCATTAGAAATCTTACTGCAAGCCATGCTTATTAGCCTAAGGGCACGCACTATGACAGAGCTGAAGTGATCGGAAACTTAAAACTTTGACAGTATTCAGAGTTCCTCCAAATGGAAGAACATAGCTAACCAGAATATTTTGTCAAAACTGTTAACATATTTACTATTTAAAACAGTATTTTTTGAGCAGAAAAATTTACAATWATGCTTCTTTTTCCCCACTTGGCTCTCTAGAGTCACAAAACTCACAGGCTTTTAGTATTATTAAATCTCAGTTTCCTTGTCTTTTCTAAGCACATCACGAGGGACAGAGAGAGAGGCAGCACAAGCACGTTGGTGGTGTTTCCTTAGGAGGTCAGGCTAAGGATATGCCTTGAGGTTCTTCCTTTGTACCCGAACTGTCCCAGAGGTTGCAAGCACTTTTCCCCGGGGTTGGTATTTTAAGAAACGGGAATATCAGCTTATTTCATCACCTTGTATTGTAAAAAGGCCATAGCTTTAATATTAAACCTAATCTTTGAGGTCTTTTTTGGGTGTCCTGATAACTAACCTGAATTACCCATCGCTACCATCTAAAGTGTTAAAGCATCTTTTAAAAATCATACACTTCCAGCAGGTTTCCTAGGCAGTGTGCTAACCTTTCACACCTTTCTATTATTTTCCTTGGCAATCGTGAAGCGACAAATTGGTAACAAGATTGGAACACAGATATTTACCATAGCCCATTAAAGTCTTGATTTTGGTACGCTCACTGTAAATCTCTATACGCATATTGACTCTTGAGCTGCAGATGCATAAGCTTTTGATGAAACAKAACTTGTGCCAAAATAAATACACAGGCCAAAACAGAAGCAGGAGAATCATAGAATCATAGAATCATTAAGGTTGGAAAAGACCTCTAAGATCATCAAGTCCAACCGTCAAAGGACATCAAGTCCAAACCGTCAAAAGAAGGACACTTGCAATTAATAATGATTAGATTTCAATTTTACTAATAGAGGGTTGAATCTTCTTCCATTTAAATCAGTGGCAGAATTCCATATTAGATTTTACTTTTTTGGAGTCAGCAAAATACGCTTAGCTTTTGCATAGGACTTTATATGCCTAAAGCACTGCATACCCGTTAATTAAAAATAAGGAACTGAGACACTGAAATGCTACATTTCATCAATACTAAGTTGACTCACTACAAATAGAACATCCATTACTTAAAAACAGTGTTTGGAGTGTTTACAGTTGATTTTATAATCTACTCATTTTATATTGTTTCATCCTGAATCTAAAGGTGTACAAATCTAAAAAATTTCCTTAACTATAAAATGTAAAAGGAGACAAAGCTGTGAGAAATGTAAAGATTATTTTGTGACACTTGCAAAAAAACAAAAAAAAAAAGCAAAAAAACCCAACCTAACAATGACCCACAAAATACTTTTATCCCCAAAAAAAACTTTTATGGCAATAATTGACTTGAAAAAAACCCCTGAATTACAGGACTCAGTTACAGGAAGACTACTAAGTCTATCTGTTGATCGTATCATACATAGCGTGATGCTGGTTTTGAGCCAGGTCCAAATAAATCATTTCAGGGTAAAACAATTCTTTTCTCAACCATTCATTCCTGTGCGATACTGGAATGCCCTCAGCCATTACAGTCAACAGGAGCTGATGGCTTTTACTGTGTTCCAGATAAGATATATAAGATTGCGGTTCATAAAGCATCTTTTTGACAGCTTGTGTATTCTACGTGCTTGCATCAACTTTTTCCTCAGCAAAATGGTTAGCTTTAAATAGGTGTGAATTCGGCTGCTTTTTTATTATTACTATTTGAATTACATGACACTTCGTTGGGCATTTACACATCCCTCCTCCTCCCTATCACCGAAATATCCTTTTCTTGCTTTTTGTTTGCCCTCTGCACAAAGCAGGGTCTTCCTTGAAAGAGAGGCAGAGTGCAGTCGCGTTTGCATTCGGTCTGGAAGGCCATCTAGTGACACAACTGTGCAGGAGAAAATGCAAAACCCTGTTTGAGTTGTGATTTTTTTTTTCTTAGTTGAATTAAATGATCTTGCTACACTCAAGCATGCCCTTGGGGGTTTGTTGCTATTCCCACAAGTGGTATTTCAAAAATTTTAGAGTCAATTTTGATTTCTTAAGAACTGATGGGGTTTATTTGAGACAGAGCACACTGTTAATCCCTGCTAAGAAAGAAACACAATTTTTTGTGCAGAATGGTGGCAGATTGGCACCCGAGCAGGTCTGTCATGAACACAGCGTCACTCCCCTGACCTGTCTATCGCGGCCAAACGTATCTGGCTGTTGTGATCCCCTGCCTTCCACGGTACAAAACAATGCCAGGTAGGTGCCTGGGGCCATCACATCTCTTCAATTAAAATGTAAAATTCTGGTTTATTTTCATCACAGCTCACCTTGGATGGGTGGCACTGGTTGAATAAGCAATGAGCAGAGCTGTCAGTTCCTACTCAAGCAGTAAATACAGTAGAAAACAAGCAGCAAGTCAGCGCCCCTCCCAGCGCCAGCAACAAGACGCGTTTCGGGGGGTACCTCAGGGGTCTCTGCTTCCCCCCGCCATGGCTGGCACTGCACGGGCTGCACGCTCTCCCCTCGGCTGTCAGGACTGGGATCCGCCGCTGCAGACATTGAGGTTGAACTGGAAGATATCCCCTCAGCCGCTGGCAACCTGGGGTAAATCAACATGGCGCTTGACGTCCAAAGGGGCTCCCTGGAGGAATAAATGCAGACTGGGGTGGAGGATGCTGGACAGGACGAGCACCCAAGCAYGGGTAACATGGCGGGTGGATGGGAAGTGCAAAGGGGACAGGGCCCACTGGCCCCAGGTGGATGGAGGCCTTGGAGGCTCACCAGGACAGGGGTACACAGCCTCTGTGGGTTTTGGGGGGAGAAGGCCTGACAGGGTGCTGAGGGGGCTCCTGCGGTGCCCACTGGGGCTGCATCCACCTCAGCGCTGGGGTCCCGCGGGTGACCCTGGGCAGCCGCACGCCCGATGCCACGGGCGCCCCAGACCCGTGAGGGGGCTCAGGGCTTTAGGCAGAGGCACCCCCCGCCGCCCCGGGGCTTACGTGGGGTGAGGCGGCGGCGCGGCCCCAGGCGGGGCCTTGAGGCACCTGAGGCGCCGGCGGCGCGGCCAATCTCCGGCGGGGCGCGGGCGGCGCCTGCCCGCCCCGGGACGCCCGGAGCGCGGCGGCGGCGTGGGGGGGGGAGCCGCGTCCCGGCGGCGCTGCACCCTGCCCGGCACCGCTCCGCTCCATGGAGGCGGCCAACGGGGCCCTGCCCGAGGGCGCGGCGGGGGGCTCCCGTGGCAGCGCAGCCGCCCCGTCGGGCAAGAAGGAGGTGAAGGTCGTGATCGTGGGGGACGGCGGCTGCGGGAAGACGTCGCTGCTGATGGTGTACGCCAAGGGCGCCTTCCCCGAGGTGAGCGGGCCGTCCCGCCGCCGGGCCCGGCCTGGCCGGGGCGCGAAGGGGCTGGGGACCGCCCGGCAAAGCGGCCGGTGCTGGCTGCGAGCTGCTGGTCCCTAGCTAGAACCGCTTCTCCTCCCTTTGCAGCAATACGCGCCGTCCGTCTTCGAGAAATATACTACCAGCGTTACGGTGGGCAAAAAGGAGGTCACCCTGAATTTGTACGATACCGCAGGTAAGGTGTTTTTTTTTTTTCACAACACACTTTCCGTTTTCCCGATCCCAAAAGAGGGGCGGTTTCTGTGCGGCCGCTGGGATGGGTCCGCGCTGGGGCACCGGCCTGGGACTGAGCCCAAACCCAGCCCCGGGTTATCGTAATTTCAGACAAATAAGCAGAAACTGCTTTTACCGGTGTAAAATGCTGCTCCTGTGAACGTGCCGGTATTTCTGTTGCAGCAGCTTTTGCTGTGTCAACTTAAACCAGAGTGATACTTGAAGACTGTAAAGCTGGACATATTTTCAAATTGCTTTTCTACAGCATACTTTTAGCGTAATATCGCAGTTAAGACTCCTAGAGATTAAAGTACAAACAAAACAACAACCRTTACCTGTTGCATGCATAAATGTGCCTTCCAGAAAAAAAAGGGTTGCTTGTCTAATGGCAGTTCTAGCCMTGGACTCGTTCATTATCTTAACAACCCAGTTTATTAAGAAAATCACATCAAATAGCAAACATATCTGAAGGTATTAAAACCCAGTTCCCAGATGCAAAGCATAATACAATCAACCAGGAAAATATTTTAATCTCCTGCCATGTGTGATCAAATAGTGAAGGAGAAAAAGGCTGGTTTGTGTTCAAAATAAAAAAGCTGTAGCAGTAAAAGTTATTTGAAAACGCTGGTAGTTTGTTCGGGTTCATTGCAGGAACTTGTGAAATGGTTTGTGTTGAACTTCATTCAAAGTTCCTAGACTCTGTTATCCAGCTGCGTTCCTAAACGAACCCTAAAATTGACACGTGCTCTGTTTCAGCTCAGTGTAAATCATCTGTTTCAGTTCAAGACTGTGGAGTTGTTCCAAATTTACACCAAGGCAAATAAGAACCGAATGCAGTCTATATTCATTTTTTAATAGTAATAAACCACCACACTTACCTTCTTGCATACCGTACATGATATCCGAATAGATAATTTCAAAGGTTTTTAATCTARAAGTGAATTTTATTGCTAATCTTTACTGCAGTATAGTAAGATCCTGAGCACCCAATTTGCCAATATATCTTCTTGTGTCGATGTTACTGTTCTCGAGTCCAGTGATTTGGATAATGTAGCTTCTACTGAGTGGCAAGGCTATTTGTGTTTAAGTCTTAAAGGAAAAGAGAAGGGCTGAAATCTAGTGTGAGCAACCAAAGAGGGCTTTCCTTAATATAGCGTGTTGGCACAAAGGACTTGCCACAGTGAACTTGGCGAATTTTTATGTTTGTTTGCTGTCAGTATGGAATTTTTGCCTGTCACACAGTCCTTGATACTTGGCCGGCTCTCATTTAAAATCACCATGCTGCAGCTTCCAACGTTTGCCTTTGGAGTCTCTTCCAGGCTTTAAGGAACATGGGCTGGATCCAGAAATGGCAGTAGGTAGGGCAAGTTCAGTATTGCAGCACTAAACTCTTGCAAGCCTGACGTCAGTGCCCAGCTCCTTGCGTCATGCAGGGAGCTCAGCTCTGTGCAAGACCTACAGCCACCAGCAGCCTGGAGAATGCTCACTAAACCCGGAGCTGGTGGCTTGTCTTACCCTGTTTCCTTGTTCAGAGCACGTAACTTTAGCAGAAAGTGTCCACCCTTCCACATTTAGTTCACAGTTATAAATACTGTCTTGGACCAAAGCACTGCCCCATTGAAGAACAGAGCGGGGCGTATTTTGTGTCTCACAGACACTTTAGGAAGTGGAGATGCCATTGTTGCCTAGTTGGCAGAGCTCTTTGCCATGAAAGAGCAATTGCTTTCCATCTCTCATCTGGAAACCTTGAAACCCAACGTGTTTCACCTCCCAAAACAGTGTCGTGACCACCAGGCTACAAGTTGCTAGAGGCTGCGGACGCTTGTCTCCTCCCTTCCTGTTAAATTTCTTTTGCTTTGCATGAGACACATCAAGATGATCCGGTGCAAAGAAAGGGGGGACATTGCCATCTTGGTTAAGGCATTTGCTTGGGAGGGGGAAAGACTTGAGTTTTGGTTCTGTTTCAAAGCTGCTTACATAGTTTTACGTTACAGATCTGTGTCATACTCTGTAATTCAAGCAGCTCTTCATCCTCTTTCTGAAGCTGGAAGTTAAGCTAGAGGAAGAACTCACTTGAGCACATATTTTAATCCCATCCTGTTTTTAATAATACAAAACTGATGTTGAGTTCCTTAAGCATTAGATTAGGACCAAGAGTTGTGTCCTGTCCTCTTAAGTTCAAATAGTGCAGTAAGAGAAGAGCAAGGGGAGTGTCCAGTTCAGGAGACAAGAGACCTCCTTGTCCCTCTGCCATGTGGATGCAGCATGGGAGATGCAGTTTTGGAATTGGTGTTTCTGTCGTATCAAGCAGCAGCAGCTCATTAAATTCCTCTCTCAGCTGGGTGATGATGCTCTGGGGTGGATGTACCACAGCAATTGTAGCTTAAAGAGGAGTCTAAACATACAACTTATTACTGGAAGTACAGTGGTTTCACAGTGCAGCATATCAGCCATATTCCATGAATCATCTTCTGACTTACTGAACTGCTCTTGCAGTTGGTCTTGCTCTTCTCTAAAATCCTAAGACAGCTTTACGCTTGTGTTTTGCTTCTCAGTCTGAAAGGTTCCCAAATCATTCAGATTATCATAAAATAATTTAAATAGGATCAAAAGGATGTAAAACCATTTCTGAGATGAAGGGCTTCAGCGAAGTGCTATGTAGCAGCGTAGGGGAGGAGAAGGCAAAGCTGTTCTAAAAAGTGTCACTGGATCTTCATGATGCACCCACTGCAGAAAGGACTTTGGTATTTTTAGGATCTTGCTAAAAGCAACACTAAACAGAGCTGCGTGTACTTCAGCGTCATGGGAAGGTAAAGGACAGGTTCAGCTCCGTGGGCTGTTTAAAGTTAGAAGGATTCTTTGTATTGTCAAGTCCTGTGCAGCTTGAGACTTTGAGCTTGTCCTGTTTGCTGAAGGAGAAGGACATAAACAAAGCGCCTAAGAATCAAACATTTCAAGCTACAAAAGGTTTTTTTTTTTTCTTGACAGGAACTTTGGTAACAAATGAAGTTAATGAGTTAGTCTAAAATATGCTAGAATAACAATTTTTTGTGAGAGTTTTGTACTATGCTACTCTATCTTCCTCATCAGAGACACCTCTTGCTCTTGCAGGAAGTTGGTGGTATATATACGCAATGCGTAAAGGCTTTGTAATATCACTTGTCTTGTCTGCAAACAGGCTTTGCAGCTGCTTATTCAGTTAAAAGTTTCCATTTCTTGCTGTGCTCGATAGAGGCAAAAAGGCATCGAGAGGGAAATTAACTCTGTAATTTTTTACATACTGAGGGAGCAGTGTTGATGCTTTACCTGCAGTTCAGACCCAAGGTTCAATTTCTGATGCTGTTCAGTGCAGGACTTTCTCAGACCAAAGAAAAGAGCTCTGCGGGGCTGGGGAAGGCTGGGGAGGAAGTAATGCCTCATCATTGTGGGTGCTCGCTCTGACTGGCAGGAAGCACACGCTGAAGCCTCCAGCGGGGGTTTTCAGGTCTGTAATGACAGATGCACGGCAGTCTGAGGCCTTAAGAGAAATGTTAAAAGCCAGTATATGCAAGAATAATTTTTCATAACTTTGAAAGGGAGGGCGTGCCTGAGGAAGACAAAAAACCCCCAACTTCTTAATTGAAGTGTGCCCCCCGCCAAGTGTCCTCTTCTAACTGGTTTTATTCCTGCCAAGAATGTCGCTGTTTCCCAATTTTTTTTTTTAACCGAGTAGTGAAAAAACATAGCTGGCAAGCTAATAACCATGGTATTCCCATGGAGTCTGCAGAATAACAAATCAAAGAGAATTGGGTGCTCGCCATCGCACGGTTCCTAAACCACGAGTGTGGAGTATTACAGACAACACATGGCCATACGTAGGAAGTGGTCGGCTGCTCTGGACTGGGTGGCAGGATATTACATTCTTCCTTACCCGCTGGCGGTTGGTGGCAATGGACAGCGCTGCTGTACGTTAGGACAGCACGTACTGGTAGACTCCTAGGTTGGCAAGTCTTGACTCTGTCGTTTACCCTCTCCTGTCAATGGCAATGAATGCTGAGCTCCTTTATGGACTGAGCAACGCACAGGCTGGCAATTCTTTGGTGGTGAAGGGGTGAGGAAGAACAGACAGAGGTGAACATGCATGCGAGACCGAGACCTGTGGCTTCACTTCTTCCCCCGTTCACCCTCAACCATCACCTGAGGTCCCACCCCGCCATAGGGCCCGACTGCAGCGATGTGGGTTACGCAGCATGTCAGAGGCATGCAGGAACGTGATCTTTGCAAAGAATTAGCAAATTTTAGGTGAATTCAGCTGGATGGAGTTTTTTCTTTTAAAAAAACCAAACAGGGTCTCTGATGCTACAATGAATTGAGGAAGGCAGAGGAAAGTCACAGATGTGCTCACACGTAGGCATGTATTTGACCGATTCTTCCACAGCATGCTTTTTGTTAACTGGGGAAAGAAAACAGCTACCTGTGCTTAAGGAAGCACACTTAGGGGCTTTGCATATACATTCAGTTACTGCTTAGGTTCAGCCCTGTTCCTTCATTTTAAAACTCCTTATACTAGAAGGCCTAAATCTCTGCCAAATTAGCTCCGACCACAGACTGAGCAGCTTTACAGAGAAAAAGTCTCCCAGGCCCTTTCTTGCATTTCAGCAGCAGCACTTAAGGACAGGGGGTGAAAAGGATTGTTTTCAGTGAGAAGGATGTCAATGTTTAGACACAGCTTGATCTGGGTCCTGTTACATCCTCAGCAACTGAGGAACTGCATCTGTGCTCTTAAAGAATAGCTTCCTCTCCTTCCAAGTGAGCACTGCAATCATGCGACCATAATGTAAGTTAAGCAATTACCATCTAACCTTCCCCCTGTGGTCTCTGCGCTATACCTTGTTCTGTGCTCTCTATTTGAAATTCCAAATATGCATGGAGCATTTTATACAGCAGCATTTTCTCATCCATTTATTTTCTCAGTTTGCTTAAAAAAACATAACTGCACAGCTGGTTTTGAAGATGAAGGTGCAGTTCACTGGGGCACATCTATAGGTTTTGACTTGCAATACAGCATATTTGTGTCATGTCACTGAAGACACCTCTTCCGTTATCCCATCCAGGAGAACATGGCTTTAGCTGTACATTCTGATTCCAAGCAAATGAACGTGTTTCTTCCAAGGGGGCAGTCCTGTCTGCCTCACAAATTGCCAGCAATTACTTGGAAGACCTTTTGATTTTACAAGCTACATTGGTAGAACCTCAGAGGCATGAACTTGAACAGGGAAAATCATACGCAACACCTAACACTAGAAGAAGTTAGGAGGGGAAAAAAAAAAAAGTTTGGCACCTGATGCGTTTAATGCATTTAGAGGATTATCTCAGCAACAAAATGGTAAATCGGTTGCAAACAAGTAGGTGGATTTGGGAGAATAAGAAGGGCTAAGCAGTACAGTCTTTGCTCTGAATGTTTATACAACATGCATAATTTTGTCAATTGTCTATTATTTCTGGATTAAACATTGAGGGATCAATCCTTCTTTGTTCTGCACCTCGCCCACGGAGCATGCTGCTCTTGCAGGAGCTCAAATACAGAGTGGTCCAAACCTAAGATTCCCGTTTTACAAACATCTCAGGAAAACTGAGTAATGGCTTATCCAGTAGGGATTGCCTTGTAATAACCTGTATCTCGATCCATTCTTTAAATTAAGGAGGGGGACAGGTATTGTAGAATTATTGGCCTTCTGCTATCTGCAATTCTTCAGATTGCAGCTGGAGACAAGCATGTTGGCTCGAGTGATGAGTATGTGACTTGGGACTGAGCCAGGTGCCAGGGCAGGAATAATTGGTATAAAGTTGGGGTGTGCTGAAATTTTCAGCATCCCTTCATTTGAACTATCAATACAAAGATTTGAGACTTGTAACTTCCCTGTAGGGCAGTTTCTGGGCTGTGTGTACATTGTGGTGATCGTGGGAAGGAATGGCATTCCCAGTTCTCGTTTCRGAAATTCGGTGCATCACAGAGACATACCTGATTCCAGGGGCAGCATTCAGGCGGCAAATAGATCTTCTACAGACTGCTTAAAGCACGGTTTCTTCCTTATTAAGTCTCTGAAAAAATCTCAAATGAAAAAGATTGKTTTKTTTTTTTTTTCCTGAGTTGCCAACTATGTCTGGCAATTACTGCTTTCTTGAACTTAATCTCTCAAAGCAAGACACCTTCAGACCCCAGCACGGTGATTACTGCTAAGTCATATGTACAGCAAGGGGAAGAGTACAGGTCTGAAGCAAATTAGCTTCCTCTTCTCAGATCACGTGCTAGAATATCCCTAGTCAGAAGTATGACAAATCCCCTGCTTTTCCAGAATTCAGCAGCATCCCTAAGATCTGCTGCGTCGTCCTGCTTCAAAGACCACTTAAGCCTGGCTCACGTTGCAGCAYATCTTGTAAAATCACGCGCGTGCTGCTACAGCGAGCAGCGGTGCTAAAGGCACGGTGTGCTAATCGCTGCTTCCTCTCAGCTCACTGGGCTGGGAAAAGCAAGTTTGCCACCAAGATTTTTACTTCAGCATTCGCATCTAGCAAATACGGTGTTTCTTCTCCTCACAGCATCACATGTGCAAATGTATCTGGGAGAATGGAACCACTGACAAATTGCAAATGTTTTAATCGATAACTGTCAAATTCCTCTTGCTGATTTTGCTTGTGAGCAGCAACTTGGCAATCGGCGATTAGAACTGCTTCTAAGTACTTAGCAGTTGGACAAAGCAGGCTTTTTAATAAAACTTGCCAAGGACACGTTTTATATTCTAAAGCATCRGTTTTGTCAGTGAAGAGGAATCTCCTGCATTTAAGAGAAGGAATTTTACAAGTATGGAAAACTTTCAGACTATGCAATTACAGTACCGTTGTTCTTGATCTCAAGTATGTATCTTTACATATTCCCATCATACTGCTTGTTAAAGACAGAGATTTCTTTTATCCAAAACATTCTCTGTGTTTCAGGGCAGGAGGACTACGATCGGCTACGACCGCTTTCTTACCAGAACACAAACGTCGTGTTAATTTGTTACGATGTCATGAACCCCACTAGCTATGATAATGTAGCAGCTAAGGTAAGAGGCTTTCATAATTGCTTCAACCTTTTGAATTAATTACATATGCCTGATACACGACAGGATGTCAGATTAAAAAAGCCGATGCTTTTAGTGTCCTGGACCCTGGGCGTGTAGATGCACAGATCAYTCATCATGCACTGAGCTGCAGGTCACAGCCCTTAGACCTGGAGCTCACCCTTCCACGGCTCGTAAGCGCTCACAACTGGCATTGACTCTGCAGTACACTGAAATGATCACAAACCAGCRGTGAAATCGCTGCTTTATCTGTAGCGATGTCACACGACCAAGATTGCACACAGGCATTTAAGATTCAAGTCTACTTCCATCACATGCATATTTAACTATAGGGGAGAGACATGTAAGCAACCATTTGTCTGTACTAGGATTTCTGTAATGCTCCAAAGTAGAAGTCAGCATTCCTGTACATAGCACCAGCAAAACAAAGCAAGACTTGGTCCAAATTCTGTTCTTAAATATGACTTTAGAGGAGCTCTTCTGAATTTAAACAGATGTTAAGTAAGCACTTTGGCACAGCAGCAGATGTTATAAAGCAACTGACTTTGGGTAGGACTTAAATGTTTCTGTAATGTAAATAGTGCATGTTGGGCCCCTACCACTACATTAATGACTTTCAAAATGCTGAAATTGCAGCATATATTAAATGCTGGTTCTGTTCCTTGGCTTTATTGTTTTGATTTCAGGAAAAAAAAAAAAAAAAAAAGCCAGATGTTTTGTTTTTCTACCATCAGTGGTATCCTGAAGTGAATCACTTCTGCCGAGGTGTCCCGCTCGTACTGATCGGCTGCAAGACAGACCTTCGGAAAGACAAAGAACAGTTGCGCAAGCTCAGGGCTTCTAAGCAGGAACCCATTACTTACAACCAGGTAAATACAAGTGCGTTTAAAGTGGTGTCCTCTTTGCAAGAGATAAAGCACACTTCAGTGGCATCATTGCTCACAAGTGCAGTCACAGATACTCCAAAATTAGGTGATCACAGTGTCCAGATAAAGAAATTATTGGCAGTCAGCACTAACAGGGGTTTCTGTAAGTCCTTTTTGGAAGTGGCCAAATCACCACCCATTTTTAGTACCAAAGTAAAGAGAAATTTGAAGAGTGTTTTGCATATCTTGGGGTGTCTGAAAGGAGACTAGTAGCTACGCCTTCTAGGCTCATTACATCTCATTCTTGTTTCCTTTCACAGCTGGGTTATTACTGGTACAAATTTGTAAGCCTCGACAAGTTTGTTGGACTCCCTTCATAATTTTTATTAGGATACATTGCTCCCATCACTGGTACTTTGATCAGGATTGTGAGAAAGACTGGAGACGCTAGGATACACATTACAGGATTAAAAATACTGACTGTTCTGAAAGAAATGTGTTTTACAAACCCTATTTAAAAATAAATCCTTTCAAGGACAATAGCAAAAACATCTGCAAGGCTTCTCTAACATAAGAGACTTTTCTTTGAAGTCTCCAAAGTAATCTTAAAAAAAAAAATCTACATATTATCAAATGTTTTCAATTTAAGTATTACAAAGCAGTGAGGCTTACAACTAGTGTTACAAGACAGGCATAGCTGTCCTAGGTACAGGAGAAGCAGTCAGTGGTGGAACAGCTTGTCCCATGTCACAGAAGACCTTTCTGCTCTGGTCTCCCACTTTTTTTTTTTTTTTTTTTAAACTACAAAGCCATCCTTCTCCTCTCATCTCAGAGCAAGAACAGCAGCTTTCGAACTGTTTGAGACAAGTCCAGGGAACAAGGTTAAATGCACCAAGACCTTGAATGAATCACTACTTTTTCTAAACAGCATGAAAAGAAACTGCAACTGCATCACCACTAAACCACGCTGGGACTTTTAGCTTGTCTTCCTCACGCACAAGACAAGATGCCCATCCTGTCGCTTTGTGAACAGCTGCAGATTGTCCCTCATTTGCATTCATAACTCCCTTCATCACCCTCACACATGAGGTTCAGGGCAAGCAACAGACACTTTCAGCAAGTCTGCTGAGGCCTCATGCAATTAAATTCCAGGGCCCACATGATGCACAAACTTTGTCTCCTACGTGAGCCCTCCCACTTGGTTTTTCTCCCCTTAAATGTACACTACCTCAGTCTTTTACAGCTGATAGCATCTTGAGTCACGCAACGTGATGCTTCCAATGCCAGGCACAGAGGAGCTGAACAGTATCTGCCAGCACTGCAGCTTGCAAACAACTGTAAGGAGACAAACTTCGCTTAGATATGCTGAAGAAAAATCCCCCTATAGAAGCTTGAGTGCTCAAGTGACCCCACTCCCAGGGCTTATAATAAATAAATGCAGGGTTTGTGAGCTGTGGGTCGCAGACCTGGAACTCACACTCCAAGGCTCACAAGCATTCAAAACTGGGGGCTGACTCTGCAATGACAATAAAAGGATCACAAGCAAAGTAAGAAATCACTGGGTTTTGTCTGTAGTGATTTCACACAATCAGGATTGCACACAAATGTTTTAGAGTCTAGTCTGTTCCCATCACATGCATTTGAAGGAGATTGAGAAACACAGGCACCCATTTCTGTATACGAGGATTTCAGCTGAGCCCTTGTGATGCTCCAAAGCCAAAGTTAGGGTTCCTGCATGTGCACCAGCAAAACAAGGCAAGGCATTGGTCCAGATTCTGCTCTTGCATGTGACATTCATTACTAAAGGTGACATCACGTAACAGTTAAGGTCAGGCTTGAAAAAAAAATCCCTGTGTAGGCATCTTATCCTCACTTGAGTATTTACCTCAGCATTTCTTTTAAACACATTTAACACAGAGAATATTTTTATGCTATCAGCAGTCYGCATCTTAGAGTCTCTAATGCATTGAACTGTTAGGCCAGGCTCTAGATTGACACGGGGGCAAAAAAAACTAGTTTATTTAACAGCGCCTCAGTTTATTGCCACTTATGCCCTAGCGCTATACTCGGAAGCAGCTTCTTTCTTCCTGACCTCATGTTATGAAGATGCACAAAATAATTCCCTTTCTTTCCCATCTCATTTTACTTCTCACATACATTGGGTTTCCATCTTCTCTTACCTTTTATTCTTTCCAGGGTGAAGCAGCTTGTCAACAGATTAATGCAGAAGTTTATCTGGAGTGCTCAGCAAAATGTCGTGAAAACATAGAAAATGTTTTTAAAGAAGCAACAACCATTGCACTGAATGCCATGAAAAAAGCCAAGCGCCAAAAGAAACAGAAAGTGTGCTCAGTATTATGATCCAGACTGCAAGAGAGCATTGACTGCATGAGAGCCAAGTGATTCAGATTTTAAAAACAGTATAACTTTAAAGACCTTTTTTTTTCATGACATGTTTGTATTCCTAGAACAATTTTTATTTTAAAATTTTAATTATTTTTAATATTTTTGCACTTTTGTTGCACTGCTCTCACAAAGTTTTCAAAGCTCTTTATCAAGGTTAACTGATGCTGCGTGCCTTTTTCCGTCTGGCTTTTGCTCCTAACTGCAAACGACCACCAGTCAGGTCTTGGATTCACGATTTAAATTGCAACGAACAGTGACTGCTACTATATGACTTAATTAGTGGGGGTTTTCCCCCCCCAAAATAATTGTGCCATGTTATAGCTACAGTTTACTGTCTTTTTCAAGCAGAAAAGCCACATCTTTCAGAAGAAGTTAGAGCAGCTTATCAGGCACCTTTGAAGAGGCAGGAATGAAGTTCTGTCTTAACATTTTCAGATCAATTTACTTGGTGGCAGCGGTACGAGTTAGCCTCAAGCTGCCCCCAGAGCACGCAGACACAGCATCCGCTCCCCCTGTACCACTGGGCCAGCTTTRCAGAGCGGCTCCTTTGGAGCTCTCCTTGCAAGGCCTGCTGCTGTAACAGCAAGCGGTATTTATCAATGGAAATACACCCGTTGCTCCAATTCAGAAATGGAATAGCACGGAAAATATTTAATTTACAGCACTTAAAGTTAGAAGTACTSCATGCGGCTACTATGTGTAACGTAAAGTCAGTTTTACAATAAACTTGTATAGCTTATTTAATACGACAGATGCAAATATTGATGCGTGCTAGGGGAAATACTTAACTCACGTTCATTGACTGATGAAATCATCTCTACTGCTATAAATTAAAATTTTCCCTTTTGTGATGAAGGCGTCAGTTGTCTGTTTAAGGATGAGGGATGCTCCCACTGCACAACCTAGCACACGTGCCTCAACTCTCCTAGTTCTTTTGCACATCCCATGCAGTGGGATCTCAGATTTCAGGAGCAATCACTAGTTTGTAGCCATCGTATAAACCAAACCCCTGAGGGGGAAGGAGGTTTCCRCAGTACAGGCGTTGCTGAAAGCTTTCTCTATAAGGCAAACTGCAGCCCTTCCTAAGGGAGAATACATAGGACTTGTGTAACAGGAACAAGACGCAGCCTTTTGCCAGAAAGTTTAGGTGGTGCACGCCAGGAGTCTGCTATTAGACAAATGCTTGCACATAGAGCCTGATAACTGCACATCAGACAAGAGTTCATGCAACTTTATCCTCTGCTGGTTACATGACCAGCTGGTAAAATACCTGTTTTGGAGCGAGCCAGCATTATTATTTTACATGCAGGGTAAGAAGATTTTGATCCTTGAAATCTTACTTTTTTTTTTCCTTCCCCTAACTTGTTTTGATTTAATTAAGGTTTGTGAATCCCTACAAGCTTAAAATGGAAAATAAAAAAAAAAAAAAATTACAAGTTTGTGCACGTCTTTGACTATAGAAAAATCTTGAAGAATTGTACAGCCCTTTCTCCATGAGAAGACATTTGTCAGTAAAAGACACAGAACCACGCATCACCTTACCCAGTATGAAACTGAAACATCAACACGCAGGAAGTTACCGCGTTTGCCCTCAGCTCCACGGCAGGAATCTTTCTTGCTTTTTTAATCAGAGTTTCTCATGCTGCAGAACTCAAGTTACTCACCACGTGCAGAGCTCCCCACCCCTGGAGAACCAGGTCCACTGCTCAGGTCCAGCAGGTTCCAGCATCGCTCGCAAAATAAAACAATTTACATTTCATAAATGGAGAGTTCAAAGGATTAACAAAAACCTCACAGGGTGTGCAAAAGTCAACATAGCAAGATACAGCCCAGCTAGCTTGAAAGTTGTTCAAAATATGCAATTTGCAGTTTATTGTTCATGCCCACAGGACAGTGACACTGTAAAGGTAATTTTGCTAGCCTCGCAGCAACAGAAGAACTGATGAAGCCATTTCAAGTCTGTAGTGCATATATATTTCTTCATGAGCACGCTTACTGGAAGAAGGGCATAATTTTCAGATCACGCTCTGCCAAAGCTTATGCCCAATTTGGGCTTT
Source organism: Phoebastria nigripes (assembly GCA_035582835.1). Taxonomy (NCBI): domain Eukaryota; kingdom Metazoa; phylum Chordata; class Aves; order Procellariiformes; family Diomedeidae; genus Phoebastria; species Phoebastria nigripes. The sequence goes on from JAYKAV010001543.1 coordinate 985,341, forward strand.
GTGCTAGCTCAAAGGAAGCCTTCACCGTTGGGAATGACGCTGCCTAAAGCGGCTCACAATACTGCAGCTGGCCTTAGGAGGTACAGATGTTGCAGCACCCAAAACAAGCTTATTTGAATGAGTAAGTTTAAGTTCAAGCAGCACAAGGAGTTAAGCAGGACGGCAGTATTTGTCCTCTGCCATCCTCTTGAACAAGTGTTTACATTCCCTTAACTATTGGTACAAGCACAGCATCTAAAGAAAGTATTTAATATTTCTGCTGAGCCTGTCCTCCCCTTTCCAGAACAGCACTGGGAGCAAAAAAATACTGAAAACAGAAACCGAAGTGCAACTGCACTTATCGCCACTGATCAAGGCCATTTTAAGGAAAAACAGCATCTCGGAAAAACGACCCGAAGGGCAGTATATTTGTTATTAAAAAGGGGCTGAAGCAGCTGCATATTGAACAGTTTATTTTAGGTCTTTTCCAGGCCTGGACAGATGACCTGGTCTCCCTGGAAGAGGGCTAGCAGACCTCCCTGCCATTTAACAACTGGTTTTGCTTGCTTGTTTTTGTTTTCAAAAGAGGATTTCTCTTCTTTAAATAGCTTTTTAAAAGTGTATATAGCAGCAGTATAGTACAAAGATGGGTTTTGTTTGGTTTTTTTTTTTCTCCCCCCCAGTACACACAGGTTAGTATTGCCACTGAAAATATGCCTTAAACAAATGCCTTTAAAAAACAGCATTCGGTCTGTATTACTGTTCAACCTGGAGTGTTCATAAACCTTTGCAAATCCAATACCCAGAATTTAAATAATAAAACTGGAAAGTGTTAAATATCATTCCAGAACTGGAATTACAGTAGATCCCACATTCTCCCAATGCTGGCGCTTCGCTGGGCAGGCGCGTGCTGCTCTATATACAGAAAAAAACAAAAGCAAACACATTTTGTATTAAATATACATAAATAGCAGGACCACCGACTGGAGAGCCATGCTTGCGTAATACTGAGTCTGTGCTGGCAGAGTCCGTATCCTTCACCAAACACGGGGACGGATGAGTCCTTCCGAGCCCGTCCCCGGCATAGCTGGGGTTTATAGCAGGATCCATCCCAAAGCCAGCGCCTGCTGCGGGTGGAGGAACAGCAGCCAGCACACCAGGGAGGGGGGGGTTCACAGCTTCTTCATTTTGTCTTTGTTTTTCTGGAGTTTAGTGTGCACCACTTTGAGAGTAGTGAGGAAGTTCCCGAGGAAGAGCAGCAGAAACGTGAACGCCAACACAAAAACCTGAGAGGGAAGAAGGAGGAGAGAAAAAAAAGACRAGAGCTGAGGGTATTGCTTTGGCCACATTTAAACGAGCTCTGATGGGGCTTGGTGGGCAAGTCCAGGGATCTGTTTAGCACGTGAGGAGAGATCATCGTAGCCAAATATACATCCACACGTCCAGCTGTGTGGGTTAAATGGTGATAAAAATATACTTCCCGTTAAGTAGCATTTACTACTTTTTAATACTACAACATGGATTATACTCAACATAGGTGGACTCTAGCAGACAGTAAAATCAAACCATTAAGTCCAATCTAATGGATTAACATTACACTACAAGCACTTTCACTGAACAGCAGTGGGACAGGTGTGGGGGAACGACACATTTTGCGGGAAGCTGTGTTCCTCCTGTTAAGCCTGTGAACAAAGCGAGCACACCAGCTACAGCAAGATCTGACCAAAATAAAGACCACTAGATTATCTGCACCACTGCACGCATGATGTGGTCCGATCTGGATCTACAGGAGCAATTACATAGCTGGAAAATGGATAGACGTGTTTGATGGGTGACAGCAACTGAGAAAACAAGCGGGAGGATCCCTAAAAGTGGGGCAATAAAGTGGATAATATGTTTTTGAAGCGATTCACCGCCATCGGTTTTTTGTCATCATGTTTTTGTATGTGTAACCCATGGATCAGCCATAAAGAACCACCAGCAACTCAGCCACCATTGCTACTAAATGCCCATATACACGAACAATATGGCGAGGTATTTACCCACATGGATTTTCTTCCCCCTACATCCTCTGCCTTTTAGTTTGTGCCGTCACCCATGGGTGCAAGTTTCCCTACAGTAACTCACATTTATTTTGAGTTCTCTTGTATGGGCTCTGTGCCACATCACCCTGAGATATTTAGATGGGGTCAGATGCCCAAATATCTTTAAGGATGTGGTTAAACACCCCCTCTCCCCCTGCTCCGTGCTTTTTCTGAGCAGCACCAACACCCACCTGCCATTCTTTGCACTCCTTATGCCTCGACAATCCAAAAAGCGTGATTGCATTATACAGCTGCCAGAACTAAAAAGGAAAAAAAAAAAAAAAGCTATTTTGTTACTAGCAGAAAACTTAGAAACATTTGCCACGGGTGCGTGTGACCCAAAGCACCTTTTCATGGTGCAGCRGCAGACCATCCCAGGCCCCACGCCACAGAGGGAGGAACGGGATTGCCCGACTTACATGCCCAAAGAACAAGAAGGGAAGGAGAAACGTCAGCCCCCGCCACATCCAGGACTGAAATCCTTCTGGAAAAGGTTAACAGAAGAGGCAGAGTGAGCACAGAAGAGCCAGGACCGGAGCTGCAGCCCTCCCCACCCAGACCACCCCCTAAGGGCTATTCCCATCCTGCTCCGCAATAACCAACATTTAAAATATATACTTGAAGGTGGGGTAATGGGAGGAGGATGAAGATGGGGATGACCAAAACCTCCATCTTAACTCACTCCAGAGCTGACGGAGATCAGAGCCCTCGGCTCCCGACCCACAGGACCCGAGGAGGGGGATAAAAGCCTCGCTCCCCTTCCCGCCGCAGGACACGGGCAGGGGGGCGGCAGCTCTGCAAAGCTCGCTCTGGGAAGGCCACACAGCCTCTCCCTATCACCGCAGCTAAAACCTGTGCAAAAACTTTGCAAACCAAGTATTGCAGAAAACCTCACCTACTGTAAGGTCCAAGTGGTTTCTCTCCCCCAAAGCACGGAGTCTATAAAGGCAGCCCCTTTGATAATAATACTGTAGGAACTGAACGCAGCCTGGAGGAGAGAGAAGACATCATTGTACTGGCTATTCAGAAGTACGATAAATGTAACAAACTATTTCAATAATGTTTAATCCAACAGCATTTAATTATTGTCTATATTTGTACGTTGTATATTTGCACGGTATGGTTTAGATTTGTACAGTTTAATACTCCAAAATTTACCAAGCAGAAGTGTTTTCTTCTAAGCACGCAAGATACAAAACTATTTTACCCCATGAATTAGCAAGGTAAGATATACTCACTCTGAAATATTGAAAATGCTAAAAATTGACTGCGGAACATTTGATACATGAGTCCATCTGGCCTGAAAGCAAAACACAAAGGAGGTCTATTTGTTTGATAAAAAGCATAYGACGCAGCGCCCTTCCCCTTCACCACCAAGCCGGATCCCATTAGCAAACGAAGCAAGCAGCTGGTACCCAGCCCGCTCCACGCCATCGGCAGCCCAGAGAGAGTGCTACAGCCGCACATCACAACTCCAGCGTGTAGGAAATGCTTTAACTGATTAGGTTTCCCCTCTCAAATGTGTATGAATGCTGCCCCCACTTATTCATTTGCTTATCACAGTTTTCTCTAGGCAGCAAAGCCGTTCAGCAGCATCTGCATCAAGAATCCAAGCAGTGGAGCAGGGGGTGGTTATGCTCCTTATCCTACGGGTAGTTCAGGATAGGACAGAGGACAGGGGACCTTCTGCTCCAGCCTGTCATCCCCTTACGATTCAGGAGCAGAAACATTTGTTGTTTTAAAACAATTTTTAATTATTAACTAATCAGTTCATGCCAAAGTTGAGACAGGTCACACAGGGGCCGTACGCGGGGTGCATCGCTGCGTTGTTTGACCAACGCCACCACCCATTGGAAGGTAACTTGCGGTTTTGGCTTTATACTTGGTTTGTAATCTGGGTTCAGTAAAGGCACCAAACAGATTCATTTTGTGGTGTCCTCCCTCTAAAGCAAAGTGCTGCTTGTTTGCTTAGTTACACAGAGACAGAAATTGGGAGATTTGCAGAGATTTTGCTACCATCAGCGCAACTAYGGCTTCGGGTTTGGGTTTGTTTCTTTTTTTTTAAATCAGCAATGTAAATATAAACTTGCAGTGTTGTATTTATCATTGAAAACATCTGTAACATCAGACAAATATTAAGTCTGACGCTCRGCCATGTGCCCGTGCGGCCACAGCTTCATGGTCCCACTGGATTTAAACRCTTAGATGATGCAAACACTTCGCAACAGGCTTGAAGCACCTCGAGCAGGCGAGAGCAGACTCACCACGTTAACATTACTCCAGACAGGAACGTGGAGACGTAGTGATGAGACACCCACCAGCCTTTGATCCTGAACAGAAAAAACGTGACAGTTAGATGAGAAACATGGATTTTAGCATTAGAAGTCTGGCTTTAAAGGCAAAAAAAAAACCCAAAAAAAACAAACAAAAAAAAAACAAACAAAAAAAAGATCCTGACTTGGGGGATGAGGTGGGGCAGGGAAGAAAATAGATGGCCCAACTCAAGCAAAAGGGGTGCTGTGGAGCACTGTCCTGACAACGTCGCTTAGTTGGCACGAATCCACGACTGCTGGAGGGAGGCTCGGGACCAGGGCGCATCTCACATGCTCCCCCGAGCTCTCCAGCACAACGAGAAGCAGCAGTCCCCGCAGCACGAGGTACCACAGTGACTAATGATGCACAAGTTTCAGCCCACACACCCTTTTTCTTTCCGTGCCATGCAAGTAAGTGACATTTCCAAGTCCTCCCTATGAGATGGCTGTTTCTTTCAGACACGAACATTGCAGAAAGCTCAGAAAATTACAGTAAAGTGAGCAAAGGCTGTAGTGAGTAAGAATCAAGAAGTGAAGAGCTGCCCCAGGGATGGAGCTGCTTTGGAAACTAAGCCAACGTGATGGGTTAATTTGGGGCATTTCCAACTAAAGGTGTGCGACCTCTAAACACAAGACAGCACTGAGCCACTGTGACCCACCTCTGTAGATGCAGCAAGCCCAGGCTCAGAGGTTTCTTTGCTGGCCTCGGGCAAGCGACTTTACATCCCTATCCTTGGTTTTTTCCTCTTCGTCTCTGGCCCCACAGCGATCCCACCCTCTCTGGAAAGCACCCCAACACAAGACATCCCGCCCGCAGCAGCCCTGGGAACAGCCGTGCTTGCAGAACAGACTGCTTCATCCCTGCTGCCCACAGCCAGCACTGGGAATTGTGTCTTCGAGCAGCTCCCAGAAATCAGCACATTTTTAAGATTTTGCCCCCGGGCAAAGCAAGAGGGCCCTGATTTTCCCACCGCACATGCCACATCGGTGCCTGCCTGCAGGCACAAACCCCCTCTTGCATCGGGAGTGGGGACCAGAAGCATCCCGCCAGCAATGCCGAGACAAAACTCCCAGAAACGCTCCCTCCCATCCCCATTGCAAGGAGATCATGGAAGCAACTGGCTTCAGAGAGGGAAGAGACTGGCTGAAACAAGGAGCCATGAGCTGCTCCCAGCTGATCGTTAGCCGTTGCCACTTAATTAGGACAACACTGACTCCTGCCACTAACGCAAGTGCTGGTCCACCCCTGTACAAGCACCACTACAATGGAGCRTACAAGTTTCTGTGCAGCGTTCGGAGCAGGAATAAGTGCATGAAGCTGGGCTAACGCGATGCTGACTGCAGAAAAGGTGGCAAACAAGACACACTAGAAGCCCAATTAATTAATGCGACAGGGAGCTGCAAATGTTGCAGCAGCAGCTGCCGCTCACCCAGCTGCAAACCGACATGCAGACTCATGCCTGGGAAGAGACATGGCAATTGCTGCGGTTTCCCTGTGCCAGCCTATCTGGATGATGAAAACTGGGSACATGCAACCATCAGGTTATTGCTAAAATCTAACGCCAGACTCCAGGTTAAGTTACACAAGTGCAAACTCGAGCAACTTCTCAACCCAGACCTAACGGAGATGCTCCAGGAGCGATTCACCGGCAGGACCTCACCACCCTGCCTAAAGGTGCCATAAAGAAACAAGGGCTTGGAGTAAGGATCATCTTTCAGTTAACTTCTCCCAGGGTTTTACTTGTGTTCCCAGCTCTTTATACAATTATCTCCTAACTGCCAACTTTCCCTCGACACGACTGTAATTTAGTCAAACACTTCAGGAGACGCAGCAGTGACCCGTGGGGCAGCCACGCTAACYGCAGGGCGTAGAGCCAGTACCTCGGGTTGGTCCTTTCACCAAAAACACACACACTTATACTCCAGACCACATCTACAATTAATATCCAACACTTTGGACAAAGAGCTTATGGACTTTTAGGAACCGCACCTTCTCCTCCCTCCCCAAACCTCAAGTGGCCACATCTGCCCTTGGAAGCGACCAGGGAGGGGGACAGAGACAACAGACCCTGCAGAGAGGCATCAGCATCTTGGATTTCCTGGGCTTCAGTGCAAAGCTGAATCCCCTTTTGTTGCTTGTTTTTCTTTTAAGGACATTTCATGCTTTAAATAGTTTTTGCAGGTGGCACAGTACCTTGATCCATTGCTAATGAGAATGCTTTCCCGTATCGTCAGCGTGCAGTAATACCACACTAACAGAAAGTTAAACACTTCATCTGTCACCCTGTTAAATAGAAAACACACACAGTAAAAAAAAATTCCTGTTAATTATAAAGACACATTCAAAAAAAAAAAAAATCCCTATTTTTCCTCCCTCCCCTTGGGCGAATGAAAATCCGCCCAAGTGAGCCATGGACACGAAGCCCCAGTCCTGAACTTCTCTAATCCACATGCAGAGCCGCGAGCATCGGCAGCAGCGCTGGGCTCAGAGTCCTTTCCTCTGGGAAGTGCCCTGTGATATAACACTGCAGATCTTGAGCCGATAAGCAGGTACGCAGAGATGACATTAATTCCTTCTGAAGGAGAGAAAGCACCATGGAAGCAGCGGATGATCCGATTTAGAGAGGCATTTCCAGGCTAATTCAATGAGGAGATTCCACGAGATCTATATAAATCCAATCAACTAAAAGAGCAGAAGAGCATTACACTCTGGGGGGAAAAAAGCCTTTATTTTGCCATTTGCAGACCCCTGAAGCCAAGGGGATTTGGGGCAGCCTCTGTGTCATTCTTCGATACGATCCTGCATTCACCCCAGACCCAGAGAGACCTCAGTTGGAAGTGCCCGGCTCCAACACCTTCCTGTTTTTTAAGCAAAACTGAATAGTGGAAGCTTGTTGGTGCTCAGATACTTTATCGTGACCTAGAGATAACATTTCAGATCTGATCATTTCATGCAAATCCTCTCTTGTTGCATTTGCAACCCCAGAGCTACAGCACGGTGCTGGTCCCTGCCTGGGACAACCCGTGAGCAAAACCAAGCGCTCGTTCCCAAGCACAGCACGATGCCAGAAAAACAGCAGATCAAGAAACACAACGTTGGACTTCTCTTAGTTACAAGAAGACTCCAAAAAAAGTTAAACACGGAAAAGCAAGGAGCGAACATGCGGGTTCTGCCAGTGCTGAAGAAGAGGTGCAGAAGCTGTCCTGCTGTCCAACCGCTCAAAGCCTAAACACTGCCAGAGCCCGTCTCACCGTCCTTAACAGAAGATACGTTACTTCAAACCCAGCACATTTTTATTCAAAATACTTGATTARAAGTAAAAATGCAGCTTACCTGTAGTGGAGAATAAATCTGCAAGCGACGGCCCCGAGTAACAAGATTATCGTCAGATAAAGTTTGAACTTCTCATACTCGTCTTTGTAGGCGAACCTGAAAGGGAACAGCCGCCGTTTATGGACACAAATGGGTGTTCTACCAGAACGTGGCTTCACTTTTTTCCAAACCAGATACAAATCCGCATGCCAAGCCCAGAGACAGAGGTTTTGCTTGAAACATTCAGAAAACCAGCGGACGGCGGTGAAAGGCAGCGTTCTGCCCGCAGGGTCTGTCTAGGCTGCATGGCCATTACATCGCAAGACAACGGCTTAAGTCCATAAGAGCTGGTTTCTGGGTTGGCATGATAAGATTTAAAAAAAAAAAAAAAAAAAACAACAACTCAATTTTCTGGAGCACCGTATGTCTAGAAGTCACAATACTGTTTTTCATTGCAAAAAACCCCCCTTACAATTAAGGCAACAGGCCGGGCTTAAAAGCAAGTGATGGACAGAATCCATCAGAACTACACGAGGCATTAGCTTGGCCCCGTGTCATGGTCTGACTTGCCCACCCTCGACATTTCATCTTTTATCAGATCTAAGAGAAACCCATTCCCGTCTCTGGACTTCAGCCCATATCCACAGCTGGCCCCAGAGAAACCCAAATTCACACGCGCAGAAACGCTCGCTTACTTTGCTTGGTTACTCAAGAGAGTTACATTCACGTTTCCCAGCACCAGATTTAAGTACAAGCTGGAAGACAAAAAGCAAGAGCAGACCCAAGTAAGTCGTTTTATTTGAACACCGCAGGATGACGCAGATGGGAGCTGAAGAGACCGGCGTATCTGCCCAAGCCATGTTTGCTGTAGGTTTTTAATTAAGGCAAACCGGAGAGAGAGACTGCAGGAGAGGATTTAAATGTGGGAAGATTGGTCAGCATTTCCAAGAAGTTAGAGAAAAGGTTTATTTTCCTGGTCCCTTTTCTGTGCTACAGTCTAAGGGCGAGATATGTAGTGTGCACTGTCCAAACCCAAAAATAACAGGGAGAAATTGGAAGAAAAGTTTCTGATAGAAACTTCCGAGAGGCTGCAGCATCGCAAAGCCCTTAAGCCCTTGACAACTGAAAGAAATCTGTCCTAGCAACCCCACTTGAAGCAAAGTATAAATTCTAAGTTGAAAACACTATTTTAAAAAAAAAAAGGCGAGAGAGAAAATTCTTGTGCTGATTTAGTCTTAAAAAAATTAGCACAGGAAAACATGAATGTGAAACAGTGAATTGCACGATCTCTTGCCAATGCAGGGTTACTTTTATTTTAATAAGAAAACCTGCACTGCCTACACGCAGTACATTTATATACACTTCCAGCTAATGAATTCTGTGTACAACTGACACAGCAGCTCAGCAAGAGATTTATGACTAATCCAGTTTTACGTGTATTTCTTCAACATGCACATTATCCTTCAGGAACAACACCGCTGCAAACACTTCAAAAATCAGCATTCCCGGAGCGCACGCCTCCCCGGCGAAGCACGTACCCGTTCTTCTTCGGCAAGTAGGCTTCCATGTCGAAGAAGGCATTTTGCCTCTCCTTGATCTGGGTGCTGATCTCCTGAATGAGAGCAAACTCTTCAGGACTCGCTCGGGGCTTGCACCTGCAAGAACACAGAAACAAGATATTCCTGTTCATGTTTTTACCTCCTTTTCATTTAAAGGAAAATAATGTTGTCATAAAATCCATCCTGTTAAAAAGCTAACTGCATGAGTTGATGCCATTGAGCACTTTGCTCCTGTATTTCTGCAGCACCATTTGGCTTACCATGATTTTTTTTCACTGCCTGGTTTATGCCGTTGTAGGTTATTTCAACCAGCTGGTTTATAAATCAGCTTCTCTTTTCATCTCAGCTCAGTGACAGGATCCCATACTTCTTCCCTAGCAGAGCACTTGGGGAATATTGTGCTTTTTTGCAGAAACTCCTTCCACTTTGGCGACTTTGTGTGCCGTTTCAGGCACTGCCCTTGCAGAGGCTGCAGCTCTTCAGGCATGAAATATTTCAGGATGTTAACAAAACGCACAGCTGATGATTTACTGACAAACTGCGGTTTTACCAATTAATGTAAAACAGAGAGCAGAGCACAGCGGCATTAGCAACCTGTGGTGTCGGAGGTGGTGCTTTCAGACCTGCGCAWAAGGAATTTAGCCCGTGGCTCCCGGGGATCAGCCAGGGACAGTTCCCTCCTGTAAATCCACCCAGGAGCCAGTTACACCTTCACATTCAAGGATTGATGCTGCTCTTCCAGCACGGCTTACGGAGCAAAGCTTTGCCCACCTAGCAAAACACACGGACCAAAAGCTGWACGGTCCTGCAGCGTACGGCCCATACTGCAAGGATGCAAACCCACACAGGCTCCCTCAGATTTTCTTTATTTACAGGACTCCATCTCTCATGGGGTTACGAACATTTTACCTGCCTGTGATAGATGGAGGTGACTCAAGAATAATATGGAGCAAAATTACCACTGTGACACAGATTGCGTATTAAAATGCTAAAAATCCAAACATTTCAGCTCTTTGGGAAGGAGAAACATCCTATCCCTGCCTCCTCCACCCTCCAGGTCTCCCGTTACCGTTGCAGGCTGTGCTTCAGATCCCTTAGCGTCTTCTTCTGCCGGTGTATGGAGCTGCTGCAGGCTGTCTGCAAGCTGGTGACTTCTTCCAGTTTCTGCCTGTAAACTTTGTGTGTTTCCTGCAGGAGAAGAGGAGACGATTGGTAGGAAGAGCCCTTCTAGGTCACACATTGCATTTGGTCCTCGCCTCTGAAGGAAGCAAGCAAAACCCTGGTTTTCTGGGAGTCAACAGGCACCCCTGCAAACAATGCAGGGGGCAATGTCAAACCAGCACAGATCCAACATGGCTTAAACGGACGTTAATGAAGTTCCTGCAAAACGAAGAGCATCCTCTGTGCTCGTCTCGTTTCTTCTTTCTAACGAGCTTTCCCACTCAGGAGCTCCTCATTCCCATCCCACCCTGTAATGAAGCCCTAATCCTCCATTTGATCCCAATCTGTCCCCATCAAATGGGTGGCTAGATCGCAGAGCAGGAACTCTGATTTCACAGCCAGATTAAATCTGGGAAAAAAAAGCAGACAGACAAGGACCTAGGGGGAAAAAAAAAAAAAAACAAAACCAACCACAAAACCAGCCACAGACCCACGCCKGGGGGCTTAGATGCCTCCTGCCCACCACTGCCATCTCCACCCCATGTATGTTCAAGCAACCTACATAAGAGCTTAACCCATCCCCTCCCTGCGGCATTACGCGCTCCTTGAGAGGAACTTCTTTATCACAGCTCATTGATCCTCTGAAGCCCCCAATTAGTGTTTGGCTGGCCGTAATGAGGAYGCACTAACCAGCTGCAAGCCCACTGAGAGATGCCTCTGCTCTCACACCCCTCCCGCTGCTCGGGAATAAACGTGCTCTACTTTTCTGCCCCTTTGCAAGGATTTCGCCAMCCTCCCAGGTGAGTAAGAAGAGGAGCTAACCAGATGCCAAGCGATGCCCTCTGGGCATATTTTAAGATCTATAATAACTCRGAAAACAGAGTTTGCAGAGTTAGTGCTGCAGAGAGAAGGCGTGGGTTAAATGGCTATTTGCACGGCTGCTTTATCTACCAGCACATCAACGACCACAGAAAATTACTACTGGTTTTCCCAGAGCATAAACATGGTGGTAAAACCATACAAAACAAATCTTTGCTCTCTTCCTCGTTAGGACCCGGATGGTAGCTGTTCATTATTTAAAAGAGCAAACAAGCTCTGGTATCCCATTTAAAACCTTAATAACCAAACTAACCATGTCCAGGCACCGCAGCTCTCATCGTTTCAGGATTGGTTTGGCTTTGCTTAGCATAGGCAGGACGCAGGGGCTCCCTGGATTGCACAGTAACTCGTTCTGCTTCTCTAGATGTCACACAACAACGTCTTTTAAAAGGCTGGTTCAAAGGGTGTAAGCAGCTCTTCACCAAAAAAGTGTTCAAGTATTTATTGGAAACACAAACAGGCGAGTTGAGAGCTGGTGAATTCTTCCGCTAGCCAAAAACATCAGGATAATGATTTCAAAATGACACTGGTATTTAGAAGAACATAACATTTGCTAGTAGTGAAGTTATTTATTCATCAAAAGAGGCAATTGCTTACAAAGGGGACCCACCAGCAGCGCAGGGAGCTCAGCACTGCCTTTACATTAACACGTATAACCCACAGGCCAAATACCTGCCCGGAGGGTTGGGTTTAACCACAGCTCTCTCTCCACGTAGGAAACAACACGTGCCAAAAAACTAAGGACCCGTGCACTCCTGGGAGAGGAGTATTTTTGCCCCGAGTTGAATTGCTCCCAGGCACGAGACATCAGAGTTGTCTCTGCACCCAAGTTTTACAGCGCCGGGGCCGCAACTGCCCAGTTTGGAAGTGGAAATTGCGCTGCCCAATTTGCCCGCAGACTAAGGGCAGGCAGCAGTTCAGCACGGCAGCCCCGCGCTGCAACTGCCTGATGTTTTCCGTAGGTACCTCGAGGTCTATTTTCCATTGCGCTCACAACAGCCCTGCTTGTGGTCAGCACTTGTTCATTTGCAAGGCTCAAACCACATTCACGGGGAGCCCTTGCAGGGCTTTTTCCTAATCAAAATCTGGTTTACGTGTTCATACGCAGGGTTTAAATTAATAAGCTGTTGCAGGGCAACTTGCATTTTCCCATGTCCCTGCCCCAAAACTGCAATGCCCCGCAGCCCCGAGCTCTTTCTCGGGCTGCTGCTCCAGAGACAAGGCGCTGCCCTGGCAACCCAAACAACAAAAATCTGCAGATGTGGCTGGTTAGAAGTGCTTTCCAAACGTGGATGTCCCCCAACCCCATCTCACGGCTGGTCCCCGCTGCCCTGAGGGGATGCTCAGTGCTGCTGCGCAGCAGCATCAGCCCCTTCRAAGCCCCTCAAGTTGGAGCTCCCCAAATACAAGCGTAGCCCCTGTGCCAGCCACCCAGCACGTCAGGGGCAGGAGCTACGACCAGAGTCCAAGGTCCTCCTCTGCAAAAGGAGGACACAGCCCCTGACCCAGAACTTACAACACAATTATAAAATATGAGACAGGGCAGGAGTGCAACGAAACAGAGATCGTTTTGCCCCACGGGGCTGGCACTGCACACAAAAAAATCTGCCCACCATCAATTTTTTTCCCTGCTGGCATTGCACAAGAGACCCTTTTAGTGGGGGTGACCAAAGTACCTTGGAAAACGCCAACGGGGAGCTCCTTCCAAACGCGAGCAGCAGCTCCCACGTGGCCCCGTACCAGCATTTCCAGCCGGAGATGGGAGTCAGGCCAGCCAGAAAGGGCACTGAACGGGGGTGATGCAGGTGTGGAGGGGGGTCAAGCTGCTGCCAGGAAAACTAGGCTCCTCAAAAGCAAGAGATGCTGCAAGTGTGTCCAAAAAGCCACGTGCAAGCAAGCATGAGGTTGTACCCACATTGAAGTACTTTCTTACTGAAGAGTTGGGTTTTCTACCCCAACACATCACAGTTTGACTTCAATCCAGTTTGGGAGGACAGAGCCTCCCTCCAAAGCACATTTAAGCACCACCAGTATCTCGCAGAGCTAGAGCAGTCACATCCTCAGGACAGCGCCGCGTTCCCCTCTTCTGCAACGCCGCCTTCAGATATAAACTCCGCTTGTGAGCCCTGAAGTTCTCAGATAATGGATGTTATTCCAACTTTTCACCTCTACAGTACTAACCACTGGGCAATGATACCTCATGCCACCAGCAGCTGCCACCCCATCTAGAAGCATTTCTACTTTCCTTTTATGGCTGGGGAAACCGAGGCAGGGATAAGTCATTGACATTTTGCTGTGGTTTAGGTCAGACTTAAGCAGCATGCTCGGCGAGAAGGCCGGTCGGCACACACAGCAAACAAGTGATCAACAAAACCACACCAGCTGGTGCTCCCCGCAACACCCAACCACCACCTTTCCTTCTGTTAACAAGCATACAACCTGAACTGACTTTTAATTAAGACAATGAGCTAAATCTGGAAATCACACTTTTTTTTTTTGCAGCACACATTCTGTTTAACAGCCTAAAACAGGCTAACAGCTATGCAGAGRGAGAACGGCCAGTCGTGTTCTAAAACTGGCTTAAAGATTTAAAGCACGTGTATAGGTGCAGCGTTGATGACATACAGGGAAGGGAAGGTTTCTGGAGGTAAAGGCATTTTGCAGAAACAGCTCTCAGCCCCTGCTCTAAGGTCTTTCTGTCCCTCAACACGCTTTTGCAAGGCAGATAAACAGCACTGGAGTCCCTCGTATCCCACCTCAGGAAGTTAAACTCTGGGCAGGTGCTGCTCGCAGCACAGGGGTTACCTGCATCGCTCCTTGTGCCATGCTACGGGTGCACAAAAACGCCAGGTTCCCCTTCTCCAGCCTCGCTCTAGCAGTGGGAACCGCAGCACCACGTCCCCTCGGGTGCCTCACCAGACGTACCTGGGGCACGGCCGTGGTTTGGTCTGGGATGGCCCACGTACACGTAGCACCTGCCTGGGGGTACCGGGGCACAGCGGTATTTCTGGGGTGCTGTGGAAGGATGTGCATCCATGCACAGCTGCGCTTCGTGCATGCACCCCGGGCCTGCGGCGAAGGCATCGTGCACGCGTGGCCCTGCCGGGTGCAGCCCACGCGGGGCCTCTCCTGGGCGCAGCGAGGAGGGGGTGAGCCTCTCCGCACCCCTGGAAGCTCCTTGCTGAGGCTGCCCCAAGGCGGGCGCCTCCCGGGGAAGGGGTCAGCGGAGGGGACCCCCGGGGGTGCGCACCCGGCGCTGCCGGCCCCCGCTCCTGCAGGGCCCCTGCCCAGCCTGCGGCAGCGCGCCCGGGCGCGCAGGGAGCCCTGGGGGCGAGCCCGGCGCCGCCCCCCGCCCCGTAAAGCGATGCAAAGCAAAGCCGGGGAAGGCAGCGCAAGGCAGGGCAGGGCAGGGCAGGGCGAGAGAAGCAGCGGACGCGAAGCCGGGCAGCGCGGCGCAGCGCTGAAGGCGAAGCCGGGCGAGTCACCGCGATGCCGCGCAGCGCTCCACCGCCCCGGCGCGGAGCCCCGCCGCCGCCTCACCTGGAGCTGCCGGAACTCCTCCTCCAGCTCCCGCCACTCGCCCCGGCACCGCTCCAGCTGCACCCTCATGGCGCGGTGGCTGCGCGCTGCAGCGCACCCGGGGCGGCGCGAGCTTTGCCGGCGGCGGCGCGAGCCCGCACCCGGGCCCGCGGGCCACGTGCGCCCCTGACGTCATAGCGCGGGGCTGGGCGCGGCGCCGTGGCGGCGCGCGCCACCCGCCGCCCCGCCCCGCCCCGCCCCGTCCCCCGCCCGCCTGAGGCGAGGGCTCGCCTCAGCCGCCGCCGGCCGCCCGGCTCCGGTTACCTCGCGGGGTCACCCGCGCCTCTCCCGGGTCCCTTCGTGCTGTGGCTGAGCCTGAAGCGCTCCGTGGGGCGGGATAAAACCCGAAAATCCTCCGTGCGGCGCTGGCGGAGCCGCCGTGCCGCGGGGACGGTCCCCTCAGAGGGACSTGCTGGCTGAGGTGGCCACACACCTGGGCGGAGGCGGCCCAGCCCAGCAGCTGCCTGGGGCCAGGGCACAGTGGGTCGTTAATAACAGAAAGAGAAAATGACGAGACGATTCCTGATCTTTATTATTATTATTCTTATTATAATAACCCGCTTGGCGGCTGGACTGGCAAACTGGGAGCGGGGCCTGGTCGCCTCTGGGCTGTACAAGTGCAATAGCGCGCGGCCCTGCTGCAAGGAGCTCACGGTGAGAGTAATGCACAGCACACAGGGCAGGGTGTGATGCGCTGGGGGTGCAAAGGCTGTAAATGTCGGTACTGCGCTTCTTGGAATGTGGGTTTGTTGCAAAAGGGTGGAAATAGGCAAAAGTGGAAGAAAAAAGGAAGGGAAAGGAAGCAATTAAAAAAAAAAAAAGGTACAAGGGTGAGGGGAGGTGTGAAGCCAAAGTAAAAACTTCAGTGCAATGCTGTCTTTTCACAAAGAATATCTGTAGGATCCCGTTTCCTTGRATTTGGCACAAACAACCAAAAACATTTGTTGTAGAGACCCTCGCCGGCGTGCACGCTGCMCCTGGTCCTTTTCTAGGTCTATCTGCCTGTTTTATGCCCTTTTTGTATGTTCTTTTCATACGTGTGTGGGTGGACACCTGAAATGCAGCTGATGACCTGCTGCCTGCCTCTGCACTCGGTTTCCAAAGAAACCTGCTCAGAAGTTGCGGTGGTTGGGGATTTCCGCTGATTTAACAGCCACCAACCACAGGGACATTGCATTGTCCCTTCAGCTCCTCCAGTGAGGTCCGCGATTGTCCAGAGATCAAGTACATATGTTATGGCAGGCCTTGATAATCTTGAAGTAGAATAATAAACTAATAAACATAGTATAAATGTCACAGGACTTTATGGCTGTATTAAGTTTTCCCCAGATTCTAGCATTTGTCCACAATCCTGTGTAATGGGACCTTATGTTACAGGAAGCCTGCAGGATTTTGGATGACAGAGAAAGAATTGCATCTCAGCTCACAGCTTTACTTCTGCGCTGGATACGTGCTGAAACTTTCCAGTTCACCACAAGGTTAGAATACTCCCTACCAGCAAAATTATTTTCCCTTCCCACGTGAAAATAAACCCTCCACCTTTGCAGTTACTCTGACATCTCAGCCCAGTTTATCACAGAGCCACTCCTAAGATGCAGCTGCATTTGTTTAGGGCTTGCTCTGTAAAAACACTTCAACATTTGTAGGACTGCTTGTGTCAATTCTAACATTCAATAAGAGGTACTTATAGAATACATCATAAATTGTAAATAACCCTTAAAACTATTCATTTCACTCCTGAGATATAAGCCTCAAAAGAACAGAAGAAAGCTCTTAGTATCACTCGTGGATATTTGCCCTGGGCCGTAATTCTGCAGCCTGATGACATGTTCGTTAGGGCGGTGGTGTGCATACAAAGGCAGGAAATGTTGTGCATTTCCCACTCAGAGCCATGCYGGCCCTGGAGCTCTCCTAGAACAGCCTCACACCGGGGGATCACCAGACCTTTATTCAAAGCTTTCCTACCTCTTCCCTACACCTCTTGACAAGGAACAATTCTTATGCATATCGAGGCTGTGTATAATTATAACCTCAAAAGATTTCTTTCAAGGTCTTTTAACTAAGACATGCTAATTATTAATATTCATTCAAGAGATCTGTATTTTCTTTAAAACAGAAAACACAAAAGAATTTAATTAAACACAAATAATGTGAGTGTAGCACAGCTGGCCGTATAGCTGATTCGAACAATATTTAATGTTGTGCTGTTACAAAAGATTTCAGAATTACCTGTAATCTCTTTCCACCTCCTGGGAGATTATGCCTGTTTATATAATCTCATTATTTCAATCACATCTTTGTGAATAAAACCAAAGCAAGGTAAGATAACAGTGATTTTTTTTTAACTAGAACTAGAGAATTTGTTTCTTATAGTGTATATAATTTTACTTGCTAAGAATTGAAACTGCAGATTTTAATTAGATCTGTCAATTTTAAAAGGACTTTAATTTCTGAGTTAGGAGTCATAAAATAAAAGATCACATAATATATATCATAGTCTATTGTCCTGAGTGACTTAAGTTTCCATACCCACGTTCTCAGCATTCGTTTTATTTAACTATCAACTATCAACTTCTCTCAGTTTGCAGGCTTTTTGCAATTTTTATTTCTACAACTAAAACGTGCTCCAAAACTAGATTTCTTGAAGGAAGAGACTCAAAAATCTTTATAAACGTTCATCCATTTAACTTTGTACTGAGTTTTCAAATGAGCGGTCTCCTTAATACGGATCCTGCAAAAAGTAAGAGGGTGTACACTAATCCAGAAAGCCTTCCCAGTGATACCTGTGGGAAATTGTAGACCTAAGTCAGATCTTCCCGCTCCCGAGACCAGGGACACGGGGAAGGGACGGCTGGAAGGGCAGCAGGGGTTGTGTCTGGTAGGGCTGTGCTGGCCGACATCCCTCTCTGCCTCCAGGAGCGACTCCTACAGAAAAGATATTTWAAAAAATCCAGTCTTTGTGCATTACATTTCCTGTCTGGATTAAATGTTTATCTCGGAGGAAAAATATAGTTAAAATTCCCTCATTATGAAAAGATATATAGGAATAATATAGTTTGAGGTTTCATTTTTTTCTATCTGACTAAAATGTACCCCTAAATATCTGCACCCATTGCACCCAGTGGACAATCAAAGACCTTACTGGACTATTACAGGAGTGCAAATTCTTTTAGCAGCTGGATTAAGGATTTAGAGAGGGAATTTTAAGAGCCCAGAAGAGCCCTGGCAGCTTCCCGCCCCTCATCCCCAGAGGGCGAGAGGGGCTCTGTGCAGCTGGCGCTCCTGGCTTCCCGCACCTCTCCTGTTCTGCCCTGCACTAGGAGCAGGTTCTGCAGCTCAACTGGAGCACGGGGTAAATTCCTCCAAGTGCATACCCTGGGATGGGGCTCTCACARCCCTGTGTTGTTTTCTGGAGCCTGGTTTATCTCAGGAGAGCCTCTATTCTTTCTGCATATCTTTCCTCGCAGCCTGCTAAACAAAACACATATGCTCTTTGGTCAACAGCTAATTAACCCGGTCATGTATAGTTTTCATATTTGATTTCAAGGATGCCTCCCTACCCACTGTAGCAAACAAAGCCTGGGCAGTTGCCCTGTCTGGCTACGTCCCCATCCCTCCCTCTGCTCCCACAGCCTAGATGAGATTTTGATTCAGTTCATCATTTTACAGAGGCAAGAAATGCTGCTGTGCAGGTTTAAGCAGTGAGAGGCTTCTTAAAAGAGGGTTTGTGGCTTCCTTGAAGTAGGTGCCTTAAACACAACTTACCCAAAAAGTTAAAATGTACAGAAAGACACCAGTGCCTTTATGCAACAGCACCGCACTGTCTTACCCGTGTTACCTGGGCCAAGAACATTGCACAGGCTCTTCCTTCTTCATCTGCTTTTGAGCGTGAAGTTGGTCAGTTGGTCTTCTCCGTCCTGTCCCCGAGCAGAAGGCTGGCCTGGACGAGGCTCGTGAGGGCTCCTTCCCTGTTTCCCAGCATCACTGTATCACTCTGGATTTCTGGAGCAGACAGCTGCTCTAGATTTAAGGCTATAAAAGCATGTCTTTCACTTGTGTCGACACATGACGAATGGTGCCTTTCCTCTGAATTTGAAGAATTTTAAGAACATTTTTTTAGGTATCTTGCAGATCTAATCTTCCAGCTTTTTAATGGCTGGCTTTTGCTGCCAGAGATCTTCTAAGAAGGCCTTTGCACAGCAAATCTACAAATACAAAATCTCTGGTTTGCCTTTACCTTAATTAATCCCCAACTCATCAACCATTCACTGCCAGAAAACATATCAAAGAAATTGAGTTAATAAATCAAGTTAAGGATCACAGCGAAATTCTGACTGTTTGTTCTTTTGGTGTTAAATTTTGTTCGAGTACATGTAGCTATATATGTACAGTCACATGTGAGCTCCTTTCCTTTGCCCTCCAGAGTATTTCTGAAYGCAGATTCCATTCATTCTTTTCTCTTACGATAATTGAGGCTGTTTCCTTAGATGCTTTTCCCCTGTCCTAGAAATACTGATTCTTTCCAGCGCAGTGCAAACTGGAAAGGACAAAATATAAATGTGGCTAAGTCCCTGTTCTAACATGAGGTGACAATAAGCCATGATAAATAAAACACTTGGCACATGTTTCARCTGGAAATTGGTACTGCTGATTCATCTTGTGATCTGGATTAATTCCTCAGTTAAGGACTTGAAGCAAGGCATTATCTTGAGTACAGCCAAATTTATCTGCCTCCATCTTCCTACTGTGATCTGCCTGTTTTAAAACAATATCRAGGGTCCTGCAAAGCACTCTACAGTTATGCAGTAAGTTCTCAGCTTTGGGTAACTTAACTAATTAACACAACCCTACCTTTGAACAGTCTTGTTGCAGGTAGTTAAGCAGAGAATTAGCTGTAAATTTGCGGCAAAAGACACTTATGGGGAGAGGGTATCTCGTAAGCATCAGCTTCAACAACTTCAACATTTCACTTTGCATGAATATGTAAGTGCTTGAACATTTCATATAACCTAGGGTTCTTACTTCAGGTTGTTTTGATGTAAAACCAACATGGTTTTTATCTTGAGAGAGCTGCTCCCAGCAAAAAGGAGGGAAGAGTTTTAAAGAAATGCTTTCCTGCAAGGCTGCCTCTTAAGCAGAAGTCAACCAGTGAAGTTTACATCTCAAACCTTTCACTTCAATCCCTCCTAAATGCTGCTAATAATAATTCTTAAAAACAGAGCTGTAGGGAAGCTCCTTCAGTGCTGCACCCACTCTGTGCTCATCCGGCTAAACCCAACACACACTTGGTTGGAGTCCAAGACCCTCCCACCACTTCCTCTGGCTTTTCTTTTGAATATAGCAGCAATAAAACACACATCTGAGCATCCTACTTCCACAGTATGTTGTTGTCACATTCTTCACCTTTAAAGAATTCCAACATATGTTTCTCTAAATGTTTTTTCTTTATTTATTCTACAAAGTTCCCAAAATAAACTTAAATTATTGATTCTGACAGTTTTCAGTTGTTTTGGGCATTTCACTTGGGTGATTCCCCAAGCTTTGTGAGAGCAAACTCAGCTTGGAGCAGCTGTCTCCCTTCATTGTGAAAATGATCAGTTTCAGATGTAGAATACTGAGGTCCTTTGGGTTTATTTAATTTAAAAAAAATCTTACTCTTTAAACTGAAAAAAATTAAGGCGCATTGTATGTCATGGGACCTTGCTCCACAAATGGTGTATTTCTGGGCATTTTCCCCACGCATCCTCCCCTTGCTTGGTTTGCCTTTTGGTGTGTCCAAACTGGAATAAGTGGAGAGCTAGAAGTCCATTGCAACAAATTGTATTGGCAGTATAATGGGCTGAGTTAAAGCATAATTTACACTGACCGATTTAACAGCTTCCCTTCAGTCTTAATAAATGTAAGGTTTAATCAAATGCCAGACAGCTGAAGCAACAACGGTACAAACAGCAACACAACTGAAGCCCCGTCACTCCCTGGTGGAGGAGGCTTTGCTGGTGCTCCTCGGTGGCAGTGACCAATGTCTGTGAGAGTAAAACAAGAAACCAATTTAAAAAAAAAACAGCCAAGAAGGAGATTTGGGGCCAAATTTTGGCTGGAAAGGCCAGAACAAGGGGAACTGCATCAAGGAAAAACCAAGTTCTCCTCCTAACCCATCATAACCTGGATTTTGACCGTACTTTTCATAGTGGCGTCAATGTTGTGCCTTGAAACGACTGCTCTCAGGAGAGGAAGAGGATTTGGTTGGTGCATTTTTGGGTCAGTTCATGTTTATATCTCATACTTTGGCTGAATTATATATTCTACATATCTGACACCTTTTACAAAAATTATCCACACTTCTTACTTATTAACAGGGTTCCTTCTCTCATAATGGAATGACATTTTTTAAGTAACATTTCAGTTCAGTGAGTCAAAAGAACTTTCTGATAAAGCTGCAAATATCACTGGCTTCTCTTCAAGATGGTCTAATTTTTTGTGAGAAGAGTAGACTTACATTTACCCGCTCTGTACCCTCATAGTACAAAAAGGTACAGAATGATAATAATGAGTGACAAAATAATTAAGTATAATTCAGATGTTTGTACCTGGACTAAGAAAACCATGGATGGGAATCAGGCACAGCCTCTTCCCAGATAAATGGCTCTGTGAAGCCTCCTTGGTGAGCCAGGAGGGTCTGCGTGGGCAGCCGGTGCCGATAACCCACTCTGGGACCATGGAGGTAAAATAACAAACGCACAGAGACTGGGAGCAGAAGGATTTAAAATAAGCGACCCAGAAACGGAGGCATCACCAAGTGTTTCCCTCCATCACATCCAGATATAGAGGTTTTTGCAGAGGCAGTTTTTGGTCCCAATTTGTGAATTTTCATTTGTTGCTAAATTATTTTAATCCTTTTAAAGTCTTTATTGCATCTAAAATGGTTTCAAATATCTGTTGAGTTTCAAATATGTATATAACCTCTGGTTAGCAAAAGCTGTGGTTAGGTGATACGTACTTTGGACTTGCAGTTCAAAAACCTCAGACAACCTGTGCTGTTTAAAAATAAACAAGTGAAATTGTCTGAGTTAACTAATTATTTTAATTGACAAATTCTCAGTTAACTGCAGTGCAATATAGAGGCTGAAATATTCAAAATAATTAATACTTTTCCAGAAGGGACTATTTCTGGTTGTATTTTAAGGCTATAATTTTGGGACTGCAGTAAGCATTTTTTCTTCTCCCTCATGGGTTTCTCTCATTCCCTCCACAAACCCCTGTCCCCTGCTCCAGCCCCGTACAACTGGCCATGGTAAAACACAGGTAATTCTTAGGCTCTGCCCAAAACCAGAACGTGTTTACATGAACGAGTGTGAATAAATCCTTCCTGAACATCCTCATCTCATTTTTAATAACAGGAAATATTTTCTCTTGTATAAGTATTTCCTAACCTGGTCAACTTCCATAGTTTTCTGTCTGGTTTTCCTGCTTAAAGGAGGGTCTGTAAGTTCCACCTCTCCTACCTCCCTGGATTTAGGGAGATGCAGAGCCACCCGGCTGCATTGGGACGTCCCCTGCAGCCTGGGAGGAGATGCTGGGACCTGCTCAACAGCAGCTGCTGTCTTCCCAATTCATCTAATCCAGCACCAGAAACTCCATGTTTGTGTTTTCCTGTGGTACAGATCTCCCTCCGTCATTTCCACGCCACCTTGCATGTTGGATGTGGAGCACCTCTTCCCTCCCTCCAGCTCATTTTCCTTCTCCACCTGATTTCCCAGGGGGCGGCGTTGTCTCCTCCCGCTTCGTGACACTCAACATGTGTCATGGGAAATGGAGTATTCGCCTTCAGTCATGCTCACGCTTGGAGTAAGTCCAAGGAGGAGTGTTTTTTCCTCCCCTGCCCATACTGACCGCAGCAGAGACAGTCCTGGGTGAAACAGCCTTACAGTTTCACTATTTGCTATATTCCCTGTTACTCAGTGTTACTCACCATCAAACCTGAAAGATCCTTCCCCTCTTGCAGTTGAAAATTGCACATTACCCCAGTAGTCACCATCCCCTCACGCGCACCCTCTGTCCTACCTGAGCATGGACACTGTTTAAGCCACCTTCAATGCTTCAAACATTGAAGATGGCAGACGAACACCCACAGGGAAGACCAAGCTGTATCTCACCTCCGCAGAGGCAGGTGCTTTGTTTCAACCCAAGATTCCCCACCTACCTTAAAATTTTTACCATACAGCCTGCAATGTTGTGCATGAAAAACGTGGTAAAAGGATGAGAATAAACAAATGCGTTTGGCTCATGGGAGTGATACGAGAACTTTGRTTTTATACTTGAAATGTGCACGGTTAAGTACCCATTAGGGAAGATGATTACAGACACCCACAAGGCCATAATGGCAATCCCTGCTCACCGTGGCTGCGGAAGAAATGTAATGGATGAGGGAATTAGTGTCAGGTTTATTCAGATTTCTCTTTTAAGACCTCTGATGGGCATTTTCAGGGGGGTTTTCCTTTTTCTTCTGACATTTGCAAGGCTGATTTATTTGTTACCCGTCAGTACTGTAATCAGTGCTTTCATTTCCAGCCTTCTGCTGCTGCGTGTATAAAAAAACCAACCAGAGATGAAGCACTCGTTGCTTATCAGCATTTTATATTCTGCTGGATAATCCTTAACTTAAAGACACAGCTCCACAGAGCGGCGTGTGCTCGGTGGCTCTGCAGAGCAGCCCGGCTCTGGCTCCATCCCTCACGCTCACCATGGGGCACGCAGGGTGAGCCCGTGTCCCACCAGCACCCTCTCCACCCGCAGCCACTCGGTCCTCCAGCTCTCCGGCAGCTCTCCTGGCCACGCTCCCATGACCCTTCGCGCAGGAGTTTGGCAGAGTTGCTATGACAACCCCACCGATGCAGACGGCAGCACCTAGCCGGCATGGAGCACAGGTTGGTGTCCGCGGGGTGGCTCTCAGGGTGAGGGGTGGCAGGAAAGCATGGGCCAAACTTGAGGGTGCTTTGCAAACCAAGCACATGAGCTTTCCCCGCCATCCGCTCCCATCACTGCTCTGGCACCCTGGTCTCACTGGGGAGGAGCCCTGAGCATCCTGCTCGGAGACACCGCCGTGGGGGCAAGGAAGGACCGGGGATGGCTTGGCCGCTCCAGAGAGTGCTGGCAAAGGGACCCCAGCATAGGGCAGCACCATGGGGCAGGGGTCAATGCAAAGGGTGAACTCACCCAGGGCATCCTCAGGGCTGGGCGACGGTCAGGCAGGGTGCTCCTGCGCAGGCAGAGCTGGCATGGAGGTCACACAATGGGATGTGGTGCGGTGGCAGGCAGGGTGCTGCCAGGGACAGCCAGCAGCCCCTTCTCTGCAGCCAGGTGTATTTTTCACCTTGCTCTTCATTAAGTTAAGATGTAAGACTGAAAAAAAGTATAGTTGTAGCTAAATTGCATTGCTCTGAAGTCCTGTGAAGGGCCAGGGAGAAAAACTGGGCTTCCCGTAGGGCTGTGCAAAGTAAAGCTGCATTTTACCAGAGACCTGACAAAGCTCTGACGTGAGAGCACAGAGCAGCGTCTGGAGGAGGATGTGAGTCTTTCTAAGATCCTCATCCCCAAGCACAGCAGCGGCGGCAGAGACGCATGGGAGCAGCAGCCTCTAGCCGTCAGTGCCYGGAGCTGCAGCCGCGGTTGGAAGGCTGCAGCCAGAGCCATTCTGCACTGCTTGTCTCTTGCTGCCAGCCTCCCTGCACCCTTGTAGTAGGTGGCTAAAAACATCCAGGATGGCGAACACCGACTACATTAACGCTTATGCAAACCTGGCATTGCTGTCGTAAATTTGGAAGGGAATTCAGCAAATAGAGGTGGCTCCCGCCAGCCTGCGTTACCCTGGGTGCTCTGTGTGGGCTGTGCCTCRGAGGGCACAGCGAGCAGATGGCTGGGTGCTGGGGCTGCCCCCGCAGCTGGGAATCCTCCCTGGGGTTTTTTAATCCTAAACTTTGAGCTAAAGAAGTGGTCAGATGTGATAATGGGATCGTGATGCTCCCATCTGGCCGGGGTAGTGAGGAGACCTCTCTTCACAGCTGTGAGCTGCTTGGAGGTCATGGCCGGTGTCGGGGTGGGTGCACATAGCTGTAGCTCAGCTCTTCTGCTCCCCTAGCAAGGGGAGGACAGACATGAGCTGGCAACGTGCGGCTCTGTGTCCTGCAAATACTGGCAAGAGCCCCCCTCTCCAGGGGCTGCAGCACCCAAAGGCAAGGGAGGAACTTAGCGGCTGTGGTGTATCCTGTGTTTGCATTGCAGAAAAACCATCGTCTGCAGCGGGCTGTGACTCCGTCATAGCAAGGGACAGATCCTGCCCTCGGTGTCCTCAAAGCAAGATGCTCCCAGGTGGGTGGCATGGGCAGGGGACTCCAGCTGGGATGACCACTGCTGCCAAATCCTCCTCTGCCATCACAGGCAACCCTGTCCCCAAAATATCTGCTTTGAGGGTTGGCAACATGGTGGTCTTCACCTTCCCCCCTCTCCTTGAGGTCGGTGGAGGAGGTACCTGTGTTCGACCGCTGAAGGGGCAGCGACCAGCTGGGAACCTGCTTTCTGGCCCCTCTCCTGCTGCCGCAGCCTGGCAGGAACCCTTACACCTCCCCGGGTCTGAGCTCACAATGCAGTGTCCAGGCAGGTCCCCCAGTCCTGCCTGTGCTCCCCCGGCCCTGCCCGCGCCCCCCACAGCCCCACGGTAAGGAGCCACGCGGGACACGCACTACACAACACAGCTGCGTTTGGGGGAGGAAGGCTCATCATGGACACAGAAATACTTTTTTTTAGCAATGATGTCCCCCAAATAGCTGTTGAATAACCATTTCCCACAGCTACGTGGAGAACTGAAGATGAACGCTAACTATATTTTCTTAGATAGAATTTCTAGCTTTTATTCCCTAGCAATGACCTGAAGCACCTTCCTTTCCTCTCTCCTCCAAGCTTTCCCCCATGCTGGGCTCCCCGGCACCCGCGGCGCAGCAGGAACAGAAGCTCTGCTCGCACCTGAGAAGGGAGAGATGCAGAAAAATCACTAGATGTGGCTCAGTCCAGCAAATCAGGACAGAAGGGGGAGCCCCGGAGACAAAATCGGAGAGCWTCCCACCCCGCTGGGCTCTGGCAAAGCTCTGGATGTCGACAGCATTCATAGAAACTTGCTTTTTTATTTCTACAGCCACCTCTTGGCATTTATTTATGGTTTATAGGAGACCACTCTCGCCTCCGAGTTCGTGCCAGCATTCCCGCTGTGCTGAACAGCAAGCCCTTCCACTGGCAATGCCCAGAAATCACCACCACGCCGTACTCTGTTGTTGTCCTCTCTGTATTAATGGGCCAAAATAGCTTCTTCTCCCATCTCTTCCCCCACGCCGATCCTTTGCCTCCAGACCTCTGACACCCGAATCACCCCACGCTGTGCCCGTGATCCCCTGCCTGCTGTTCATGCTTTAAAACCCATGTCACTTCGGAAGCTACCTCCTTGGCAGCTTGCTTGACTGACAAATGTTTGTTCTGCCCTGGGCAAATCCACAGCCTCCTGGTAGATAGAAACGTTGTGGTTTCGACCCCTTTGAACAAGACACCTTCAGGACTGATATTTTTAGCAGTAAAGGAGCCTGAGCTATGTTGCTGCTGGTCGTATGAAGTGTCCCAGCTCCTGGTGCGCCCCAGGGACACCGTCCAACTCTCTGACCCGCTCCGTCTTGTGAATGTTTTCTAATATCCTGAGATATTTCCTAGCAAACAAATAATTTTCTAATTTGCTTAAACGACTGCTCCTGCCTCGCACAGAGCTGGCGGCGGAGCAGCCGTGGGAAGGAGCCCATCCGGGTTTCGGCTGTACAGAGAAGGGGCTGCCTTTGCCTGTGCTCCCCAAAGACCTCTGGCAGGCGCAGAGACCGATGTCCACCACAGAGCTGACCTGCTGAGACTTATTTAACATTCCCTAACAGGCCAGGCTATGCTGCGAGCCTATTTTCAGATAGTGCTGGTTTGGACTTCAGTATTTTTAGATACCTCCTGTTTGTTGTATCTCTATTTTACCCCTCCAAAGCCAGAGGTTTCAATTACTGACTTGGGTGCATATTAAAACATAGCTCACAAATAGACTGTTCTGCCCCTACCTGCCTTGTAATTTCTCTCTAATTTATTGCTGACAATTGTTTGTTTTCCTCTCCAGCCACGAACAATATGCCCATTGTAAAATACCCCAGGGCTACAGAGCCTCTCTGGCATGAATGGGACAGGAAAGCACAGAAATGTGGATTAAGACACACAGTCTATGCTGTAAATGGGGATCAGTATACCGGAGAATGGCTGGACAACTTGAAACATGGTAAGATAGATCATTTTGAGAAAAAGTACCAATTTAGATGTCTTTACAAAAGTTCCTAGGGTCAGGGAGCTTGTTGGAAGACCATTCATTTATGTATGACTATGTATATCTCTCTCTCTATCTTTGATATATGTCATGCAAAAATGTACTCAGAAATATTTCTAATAGGCAACTTGAAGAGCTTTTGCATGCACGCAGGGGCAATTACCTGAAATATCTAGGTAATAGATGTTTAAAAATCCTCTGCAAACATAGCAAACTGCAGTCAGCTCCATGCACCAGGATGTGCCCTCACTGCACAGTGCCTAGAGCTCTCTCAGCTCCTGACTTGGCTTCAGGAATATTAATTTATCCTTGAGTCGTGGTGGGTGCTGCAGGAGACAGAGCAGGGGAAGGAGACCCTGACCGAGCCCTGAGCAGCCAGAGCAGGACAGGCTTGTTTACAAGCAGTAAACCGAGGTTTGGAAAGATTTAGGTTTGTTCAGCAAAGGCCACACAGGAAGCCCCTGATCAAGATTAACGATGCATCCGACTTGGGAAGCTAAACTGAATCCCTGACATAAACGTGCCTCGGTGCAGGGAGCAGCACCTTGCCTGGGATGGAGCTGTAGGAAGGCAGCCCCCAGTAATCCCTTCTCCCAACAACCGCAATGGTCTCTCCGTCATTCCTCTTGTTTATTAAACAGGTAAAGGCACCCAGGTATGGAAATGCACTGGAGCTATTTATAGCGGTGACTGGAAGTTTGGGAAGCGGGATGGTTACGGCTCATACAGTGTTCCTGACCCCATAACCAAGGAATACAAGAAGGTGTATACAGGCTGGTGGAAAAACGACCAAAAATGCGTAAGTGAGATTTCCTGCACCTGCCGGCGGCGAGGCAGTGTTCCCCAAAACGTGGGGAAGAGTTGGGTGCACACATGCAAAAAGATCACTTAAAATACTGATTTTTCAAATACTGAGGCTGAATTGAAGGCTTTTGGGGAAATGAATATGTGGAACAAGAAAATGAAAGCAGGAGCAAAAGCTCTGGTATTTAAGCCCTCTCTCCCTGCCCTCCCCAACTGCGCTGCTTGTGGCGTTACTGACTTTTCCACGTCAGATGCTGCAGGAGCTGCACCGTGTCCCACAGCTGGCAATAGGGAAGCAGCAGCGTGACTCCGGGCAGAAGCTACAGGTACAAACCTTCCTCCAGGCTTAGGCTCTCTTCAAATCTTAGTCTGAAACTGCAGAAAGTCCAGGAAGCTTCAAGAGTAAAATCCATCATTCATAAAAAGCCAAGCGTGGCTGAGAGCGCCCTGTCGCCCGCTGTCTCACCGCTGGAGATGGATCCATCCCACCCGTCCGCTCGTGACCGGGCTACAGCCCAGACCTCCCGCCAGCTGCCRCAGAGCAGCAGTTGCTGCTTGGACTCACCTGCAGTTCGGCCAAGCAGGACAAGAGGTTTCGTATGCCGTGTCTTAATCCTCCTCACCCATCCCTTTCATTCCTCTCATCCTTGAAGCAGTCAGAGGAACCTGTGTTATAAGCACTGCAGGAAAATGTACCTTCTGGGAGTTTTACAGCATATCAGACAAATAACATGAGTTCTTTTGGAAATTAAGCCTGTCACATAAATCACTGGTTTTTCTAAAGGGAACATAATGAGGAAGTCATCTGGTAAAAATGACTGCAATCTTACGTGCAAAATCCTTGTAGGGACATTTTCTGATCTGCCAATGGAAACCTTGTGTTTGCCTTTGTGTCTGCTCTTCAATTAATTTAATAGCCTCTTATGCTTCTAACTGGTGTGTAGCTCTATGGCTCCAGCCTCTTGGAGGGAGCTTTCCCTCCCGTTCTTTGAGGATATATTTTGCATGATTGAGCTTTGGTGAAAGATTTATAATGACATCCAAATAACACTAGGGTTGTTTTTTTATTCTACAAAAGCCTCCCCTTTACATCCATGCAGTTTAATAAAATTAATGCTCAGAAAAATCAGTTATTTCCAGAACTGATCTTATTTTTTGTTCACAGATAAATTAACACTTTATTCCTATGGGAAAACTCATTAGTAATATGTAAATATTTCTTACTGGTATCACTCCCTGGTATAGGGGGTACCTCTGGATTTCTCTTAATGGCAAACAAACACCTAAGACAAACACCTCCTGGGGTCCCCGGCTTGCACACAACCAGTGGTCTTAATTCAGAAGTTCACCAACCAAACCTGCCAGCGGCATCGAGCTGGAGAAGAGAAAGCAAAGAGTGGAGACTGCTCAACGTCAGAGCTTGCCTGCCCTGCTGGGGTGATGCCTGCTGCCCTGGGAGCCTGGCCCGGTGGCCGGTCTCACCGCAGGTAGCCTTCAGGGCTGCCTTTAGTTTCTTGTGAAGGAGGAAGGAAGCAAGGCACAGGGCTGTTTAGGACATTACCTCTTTGGGGGTATGGATGGAGGAGAAGGCAAAACCGTTTCCATGGTTAGCATCACTTAGAGACCTTTGGCCTGCCCAGGGGTAAGGGAAGGAGCTGCCCAGCCTGGGACACACTGGCTGTAGGAAGCATCGTCAGGGTTGAAAGGCATCAAATCCCCGCRTTGAGAAGCAGGTCTTTTTTATGCTGCATATCCACAGGCAGGTTTATATACTAGTAAAACCTGCTTTTAACTAAATATTAGCAGCAATCCTGCCAATGATTACACACTGAGATACAAACCTGAGATTTTGTTGTGGGAATAAAATCATTTACCAAAATAATCCCATACTATCACCTCTCGTTTCCTTCAACACAAGAACAGCCACTGAGCTGGGCTGCCAGCAGCCATGTATAAGAGTACTAAGCAAAGGAGTAGCGTATCAAGAAAGTAATATCCCAAAATTGAATACTGATCCCTTTCAATACAGAGGCTCCTAACCGGCCATCTCTGTGCTGCCTTCCAGGGCTACGGGGCGATGTTTTACCCCGGCGGGGAGCGCTACGAGGGTGAGTGGAGCGGTGGGCTGCGGAGCGGCTGGGGACGGATGTACTACCAGGACGGATCCATCTACGAGGGGCAGTGGCTGGCAGACCGGCCTGGCGGGCAGGGGATGCTGCGGCTACGTAAGTACTGGCCATCCTCACCCAATGTGTCTGTCTGCCCCCTTCAAGGTATTTGGTGTCGTGCTGCTCTCCGGCTGCCTCTGCCGTCCAGATTTCTGGATGCTACATCACATCTCCTGCTGCAGCCTTGTGTCAGGGTTGTGGCTGCTCCTGTGGCATCCCTTCCTCCTGGTTTGGGGCTGGAGGCAGCACAGGCTGTGCAAGGGCCGGCGTTGCGCTGCTCAAGCCCACATGCATGAAAGCTTATTTTTGCTGTGATTTACATTTAAATGACTGGGATGGTTAGGGTTAGAGATAATATACTGTTGGGTCAGAGAAGAGCAAATCTCTCTTTTCAAGCTAGGCACTTTGCCAGACATAGAGGCATACCAAAGAGGAGTCCAGTTTCCAGCACAGAAAAAAAAAAGAGAGAAGTTTTCTTTTTGAGTTCACTCCATCCCCTCTCTTACTTCCGACACTGGCTCACGTTGTGTGAACACAGGGGTTTCATTAGTACACAATCCCTTCCCAGAAATAACACCGAGCACATCACGGATTGGGAATGTTGGGGGCAATCTCAGCATAAAAATARAAATTTGGAAAATTTTTTTCCCATATTTTCCTTGGAGTTTAACACATTTTTCCCCAAAGCCAAGAATCCCAATCCTTTGCAGTACGAGGCACTGCGTTCCAGGAACATTTGAAGAATTATTATCTCCATATTATTATTCATCTGTTCTATTTTTTTTTGCTTGAAAGTGATCTCAGGGCTAGTAATTAGCTAAGCAAAGCAGCTAGGAGGAATGAGCATGACCCTCAGTGCACATCACATGCACAACTGTACTCTCTCTGCTGACTGTAAAGTCACTTTGGACTGATGGCACATCCGGATGAAATCAGCACCCGCTTCCAGGAGTAACTCCTTCCACTGATCTGCTTCGCTTCCATCAAAGTCACCCTCGGCATTATAAACTGACGGCCCCTCGAGGCTGAGCCGTGGCTGATGCACCATTTCAGAGCCTGGTTGCCTCCAGCGTAGCCTGCAGCCACTTGCAAGCTGGATTCCTTTTGGTTAAAATTAGCCAGACCAATTATTTCATACCCACAAGCTTAATGTATTCAGCTCAGCCGCTGGAAGTGTGCCCACGTGCCGGCAGCTTTGCAACGGTGAAAGAAAAGGAGTTCTTCAGTGGAGGTCACGATGAGCTGCAGCTCAAGATTAAATTGCTTGTAGTGGCAGCGTGCCCAGTGAGGGCGAGCTTGGCTGGGAGCGCCACAATCATTTGCTGCCTCTGCTGCAGCCCGTTTCTGAATGGCTTTTAAACCAGAGCATTGCATGTCCGCAGAGGAGATCTCGGCTGTGAGCAAGGCAGCCTCCGAGATGCTCTGGGAGGAGAGCAGATGGGAGCAGCCGGGTGCTGTGGTGCAGCCAGCGTGTTCGATGGCCCCTCCATCACAGCCAGGTCTGTGATTTTGGTGGTTTCTGAGTTGTCGGTGGCTGGAGAACAGAAGCCGAGCTGCTCCCACCAGTGCGCAGGGCAGGTTGGTGTTGCAGATAAGCACACCACCAGATGCAAGCTGAAGATAACCACCACCACGGCTCCAACCTGTAAACCAGACCCTGCCTGAATAGCCCGGCAGCCACGCTCCCCAGAAGCATTTTTGGTTTTTCCCTCTTGCCTTACAGCGTTCTGGCAATCCCCRGGTATCTCTGCAGCACCGTGCTGGATGCCCTGCTATTTCGGCCACCTCTTGCCACGAAGAATGGCAGAGTTTGGCTGAGACCCAAAGATATTTCCACTAAGTAACTTGGTCAGAAATCCCCGTGGTTTTGGGCTTAGAAACACTGTATCTGGGAAAAGTGGACAGCAGAGGACTCTCCTAGTGAGAGCAGGGCGGCCTGAATGTATCTCAGCCCCAACATCACTGTGGCTATGATGCCCCTTCTCAACCAGCGTCCCTGGACGAGGCTGCTCTCTTCCCCTTCCAGCTTTGCTTTCCCTGTTGGTGATGGATGGATGGATTCCTGGAGAGCAGCACAGAGACCAAAAAAAACCTCTCTCAACTTGCAGAAAAATGCTAAGAGATGCAGTACAGCTGGAAAAACAGTCTGTAACTGATTGCCTGAACCGTTCAGACACTCACAGCAATTCTTGCTCTGTAATTCATTGAGGAAAAACATAACTACAAGTATTATTTGAAATCAAGATTATTTTGACTGGACAACAATCAGACAGTGCTGCTGTTCCTTGCCCAGACAAGCAAACCTCTTCAAGCCAGAGATCCTTCGTGATTTGTTGCAGTGACAAATCCAAAACTTCTGTCCTGTAATTTTTCATGTTGTGAAGAGTGACTCAGCAAGTAGTCTTACCCTGAGCGCACTCGCTCCACGTATCAGCAAAAAAATTAATATCACCAGGAGAAGAACAAAGCAGGTGAATGCAGTTCTTGTTCCAAGTGGGCAAACGTGGGCTTCTTCCGCAGCCTTTTCTCCCTCTGCGGCACAGCAAGTGGAACACCGTGCCGCAGCCCCCTCGAAATTACTGAGAGGAGCCAAACAGATGATTTCCTCTTCTGTTGGTTTGCCATGTTCATTGGTTTAGTTTGTAGCCCCTTAATGAAATGGTGCAAATTTCATGATCTGTTCATGTATTTAATTGCAGAAAATGAAAATCGGTACGAAGGAGGTTGGAAAGATGGAAAGAAGCATGGCCCAGGGAAATTTTTCTACTTGGATAAGGGACAGTTGTTTGAAGGTATCTGGGTAGCAGATGTACCAAAATGTGGAATTCTGATTGACTTTGGCAGAGACGAAGCTCCTGCCCCTGTGCAGTATCCAATCCCAAAGGTAATTGCTTGGAAATTTCAGTTTTGCTAGAGATGTTTGCATTCATCAGCGCTCGGGGCAGCTCTCCAGATGATAGCATTTCACTCTTCAAGCGATTACCCCCATGGGGTTCCCAGTTCACAGGGTGTGTGCTCAGTCTTTTGGCCAGCAGTGTCCTAAACAGCCCCATAGGGACAAGCGGCCCATCCAGCCACAGCTGGAGCCTCTTAATCGCCTACATCTGAAAAAATGCAGTTCTCATGCACCAAAACTGCTTAGAGATCTGAAGCAGCACAAAGGAAAYGGGGACAATAGAGGCAGAGACAATAGTGGGATTTGCATCAAAACCAAATTATTTCGCCAAGCCAAACTGCTAAAGCTGACTAGACCTTACGGAAATCTGAGCAGCTGCAGCGCTAACATCAGCTATTTCCTTTACCCGGGCACCCTGAGTCAAAGTCTCATCTGTGTTCAGCAGCCCTGTGGGCAGAGGGGTGCATGTAGCTTCCCCAAGGCGGGCAGATGGCTGTTAGAGCTGACATGCCCTGCTCCCCTTTTTCCTTGTGACTGACACAGGCTGTGGAGGAAGAGCCAGTCCGTGTCCCCCTCCCAATGACTCGGTGAGATGCATGATGGGACATGTGGACACCCCAGGCCATCAGCCTGGCAGCTGCCTRGTCCTTGCACATCACTTTGGTGCAGGAACCAGAGGATGGGAGAGCCTGTCCTCCGCTCTGTGCCCTTGGAAGAGGACAGGGCATGGGGATCAGTAGGGAACAGACGTGGCTCCAAGTGACATAGCTGGCCAAAACAGCCTCAGCTTGAATCCCCATGGTCTGCGTGCCACACACGTGAAATACAAAGGCATCGCATTTCCAAGGGACAGTTACTGCAGGATTTGTGTGGGGAAGCTCCTCTTTGCTTAGAGCCGAGCAGAACCACACTGGATAACCACAGCATGCTGCTTTATTCCAGTAATGCAGGGAACAGCACGGCCCCRTGGCAGGTAAAGCTACCTTCTGCTCCAGGGACAAGGTTGTTGCAAATGATATTGGGCACGTGCAGCTACCAAAGCTCACAGCCATTACATCTTTGCTTCTCTTATTTTTTCAAATCTGGTTTCTATAGCAAGGGCCCTTTGAGCACAAGCATTTTTGACAAGCCAGTTAATCCTCTAAGTACTAGGCACACCCACAGCAGTGCAGGATAATAAACACCAAATACTCATCAGGGAAAAACAATCTCGATTTTGCAAAAAGAGTGAAAGGAGCAGTACTTCTGTGGCTAAAAATTTTTACCTTGCAAGGTTTGTCAAACGTCACCCGAGAACAGCCTCCTCCACAACCCAGCCCAACAGCCTGGGATGAACCGCTGTTTCACTAAGGCAGGATGTTCAAGCCTGCCTGTTTATTTAACTCCCTGAAGACCAAGTTACGACTCAATTTTCTTCTGCTCTATGAGCAAAAAGAAAGCATCAACTTTCACTGCTGTTATTGCGCTTTCCATCAGAAGAGATTTACTGATCTCAGAATATGAAGGAAGTAACAGATGAAAGGAGAAAAATTGACTTCAGATTTTCATAAACCTTTTGTCAAATTACTGTCACAAGCAGCTGTTAGAGAAAAATAGATGACGGGCGAGCGTTAGAAACTGCCAAAACCAGAGATGGACTAAATAGTCAGCTTTCACGTGGCAAGAGGCTAACAGTGAGGATCTGAGCTTCTGCATGGGGGAAACATCACTGTGTGTCTTCATTAGCAGGTAAAAGGAACAAACAGTGGGGATGCACAGGACAGAAAACGGCTGAAAACTAGAGAGCGATTGTCACAAACTTTGAAGCAATCCCGTGTGTAGATGATGGGGTTGCATCAAGGCAGAATTTGAACATAACTGCAGAGACAGGGAAAGACACAACAGGGTGGACTTGGGATATTTGCTGTTATAATTATTGAAGCCAAGGCTTCAGAAAGCATAACAAATGAGAAGACTGGACATCTTCTGCCTAGAACACCACACACACACGAACCCCCCAGAAAGGATCAGGACAAAAAGCAGGTCAGAGTGAGATGACAGGTTCCTGGCAGGGCTCTGGTGCTTCCCTCTCAAAAACCTGCATCCAGGTGCATGCAGGTTACACGACTCCAGACTCCTGCTTTCATGTGAGCTTTGATGCTCACTTGGGTGACTGCAATTACTCACCTTCTAAAACTATAGGTGAGACCCAACAGGCTACAACAAATCAAAGCCAGTTTTGTCCAAGAATGCGTTTTGTTGAAGGAGAATCAGTCTACTCCACGCAGAGCTATTTCAAGGAAATGAAGTGATGTTCAACATGCTGATACAATTACGGAAGCGTAGCAATGTTTCTAAAACAGTAATTGAAAGGCTGCAATATAAACTAAAGTCCTGATACATGGGAGACTCTCCGTTAATGCAAGTAATCAAGATCTATAAAACCTTAAGCTTCTTCAATTACACTGCGTAACTGATTTGCATTCTTTTTATTTAGATTGAACTAGCTGATCCAGATGGTGTTTTAGCAGAGGCCCAGGCGATGTTTGATGACAGCC
Organism: Phoebastria nigripes; assembly: GCA_035582835.1. Taxonomy (NCBI): domain Eukaryota; kingdom Metazoa; phylum Chordata; class Aves; order Procellariiformes; family Diomedeidae; genus Phoebastria; species Phoebastria nigripes. The sequence continues at coordinate 1,021,000 of JAYKAV010001543.1, forward strand.
AAAATGAATAACTGGATGCTGAAGAAAAAAAAAAAGATGCAAGATAAGAACACAATCCTGGGTTACTTATTCATTTGAGTCTCAAATCCACACTGTGGTGTATCGGGTYGTGGTCTGCCTCCCTTTTCCCTCAAGGCTGCCCATGTATGCTTCACTGTGCAAGTGGCTTTGCTCAGAAGCCTCCTCCCAGCCCTCATTATTTTGGAAAAGAAAGGAAAAAAAGGGGGGGGGGGGGGGGTTGAAGAGAAATCACAATGCAATTTTCAGTAAGAATCAGTTGCAAAAAATTAAAAGGAAAAGAAGGGAAGAAGGGAAGAAGGAAAGAAGGAAGGGGGGGGGGGGGGAGAGAGAAAACCCACAAGCAGCAAGACACAGGAAGACAGGCAGTGACTCTTTGCCCAGCACCTCTGACTTACTCCTCCTGTAAAGAAATAGCACTCCTGTTGGTTTCAACATCTTTCACGTTGGCTTAGAGAAGAAGCAGGGTTTCTATTATATGCTATAAAAGCAAAGACCTAGAAAAGCACAGTCAAATAATTGTCCCCTCCCACTCCCCGCAAACTTAGCCCAATACATACCTGTGACCCAAGACGGCTTTTGAAGTTACAACAGATCATGTTTCAATATTTTTATTAATGCAACTTTATTTGCGCTCTCTGTGCATTTTCCGTAACGTGATGCTGGTTCTCCTCCCTAACCCCTGGGAACGCAGAGCACCAGATCTCACCCCGGCTCTGCTCTTTGGCCAGCCCGTGCGCTGGACCCTCGGCACTCAACGGCACTGCGCCAGCTGCTCCATTTCTACGYGACGCAAGGACCATGCACCAGCCAYGCAGAGCTGCGGCGCTTCTGATCTGCAAGGCACTGCGGAGCGTCACCCACAAGACCGCAGGAAGGTGGCACTGCAGCTGGCTGGCGAAAAACAAACTGTGGGAGAGTGGGTCATCAGTTCACCTGATTAATACTGAGCTTCCGAGTATCACGTCTTGTTTACAGTTCATTTGGTCCCTTGACTCTCCATGTTTTCTAGGCCGAAAGATAACCTAATTTTCTGTTTAAGCACTCGGAGAGAACACCACCACATGCTTAGTCCCAAGATTTAAGCAGTGCTGACAGGAGGAAAAGCATGTCAACTGTGTTGTATTCTTTATACCTGCCTGTGCGAACAGGAAATTTTATCTTCGCATTATGACTGAAATGAGTAACTGAATACATTTAAGAGATCCTCAGAAATACACAGTTAGGATTAGCACAATATAGCTGAAGAGATAAGGGACACAGAGAAAACAAGCATATTTTAGGCCTCTAGATAACAAATAATGAGCAACAATTGAGTATATTTTATTTCATTGAAGTATTTTATATCTAAATAAGTGATATACAATAACCAATGTTTAAAATGCTTGAGGTAAATATGTAATACCATTAGTATAAATAAGGGATAAAAAACAAATTCTAAGTGCACTCTTAATGTTTAGATCCATGTGTTTGGGTCTGGTTACTGCCTCTGGCACACAGTTATGAGACTGTGCCCAAGGTGTAACTTTAACCACCATTTCTGCAGCTGGACAATGAGAGAAACATACTCGGTATCACGGCTTAAAGTGCAGAAAATAGTCAGAAAAGCAGCTGTAATAACAGCACCATTAGCTCAGAACCTACCAGCTTGAGAAAGTTAAAAATAAGGTTGTTCCACTAGCTTCTAATTCTGTATTTCTTAAACAAAACAAAAAAACCCCACACTTCTCTGTCACTTTGTAAAAGATCCACAAAATAAAGAGAAATTCAGCTACTTATCCAGGACAGCAAGTAATTTTACAACATGAACTTGGAAAATATATTTTCTGGACTTGCATTCAAAATTATGTTGTAACTTTTAAATACACAATTTTTGGACAGAAGTGTAATTTTTAAGCCTGACAGCACCCTTTCAACCATTTGCTCTACTGTGAATATTGAGTCAGGTTTTCTTCCTTTACTGAGGGTTTTTAAGAATCTTTCTTCCCCAAGACAGGACTAGTATTCCAGTAAAGGATGGGAAAATACATTTTGTGCCTACTACCAAGATTTTGTGTTTTGGAATGCTGCTTCATTAATGCCTTTACTAACAAAATCCTTCCAGTGCTCCATGAATGAACACCTGTGGGACTGTAGTCACAATTCTCACCATCAGCAGATTTACATCAGTAATAGAATATATTTGAAGCATAATGTAACGGCAGAGCTAGAGAAAATCCAGTTTGGCCTCTGTATGCCAGAAGGACTTATGAAAACGGCAAGTGGAAAGCTGTTTTCTGCTTGTGAACCAAGAATGCTGCTGAAAAAAAAAAAAAAGCCTAGCAGTTTTTTTTATAGTTATTTTTCAGAATACAAACACACCATGGGTAACCTTGTCAACACTTTCCACTGCAGTGGTGCTGACATGAGAAATCAGTCCCATTCGCTTCATGAGGCTGCTTCAGTAGTAAACACACTCTGCCACCCTAACTCTGCAGACATCCTACAGTTTGTAAATATGTCGGGATAACCTGAGATGGAGGTTGGGTGTAAGAGACCATGTTCAGCCCAGGCTCAGTCAGGTACAGCTCCACTGTATTGTCACATTCACTCCTGCCTAATTTCAAAATCCCAGGTTTCTATTCCACAGTGTTAGCTACGGTAGGGAGGTCAAGTTTTGTTCCATTAGACTTGAAACCTGTCTCTGTGTTAAGAAAACAGCTTTTACTCATTAAAGCCCAAAGCCGCTCCATAGAAGAACTGCATTCCAAAAAATTCCACTTCTAGACATAGCTAGAATTACTGAAGCAGCCCAGGACAACTGCTGCAATCTTTCTTGGACAAAGCTCTTATCTAAGAGACCAAATGGAAGTTTTTGCTTAAAGAGGAAATAAAAAAATGACACAGCAGCCTCGCTGTCACAGACTTGTGTGTCTGAAAGTAAGCAGCAATATTAATTACAAATAACCTACTTTCATAAATAAATCTACATAGAGAAAAGTAGTCTTCCAGATCCTTTGGAAGCAAAAAATGCGTAACAAGTTATTAAATACAACACTTCAGCAAGGAGAAGACTTTTTCTAAACAAGGAAGACCAAGGCATAGCTAATTACTTGGGAATCCAATGCAGAGAAAGCACCTTTTGCTGCTTGTATCTGAGGATTTATTAAAAATATTTTTTTAATATAAAAGTACAAAATAATTACTACTTTGGCTTGGAAAAAAAACACAGCAGTGGTTCTGATTTTCAAGCAAAAAAATTATCCAGTGATAATTTCCATCTAGTTCCTTCTTTTTAAAAAAAGATTCCTAAATGGGAAACAGGCAAATCTATCTCTCCAGATAATATGTGCTGGCTCGTGAGAACTTTAAAACAGTTATTGCTTTTATTTTCTTCCAAAGAAGAGTAGAGTAGAGTCTCATTCCTACTCATGTGGCCATACCACATCACAGTAAGACTAGTCATGGGTGTTTAGCGAGTTATAAAATGTGTAACTGCCACAGGAAAAAGGCGCTGGAGAAATCAGTAAAGTAATAATTACTTGGCAGCAAAAYATACTGGGGAAAGTGGTGGGAAAGCTTTCACTTCTACCATCTGTCAGGCTTTCTAGAGAGAACAGCACTAGCACTGAAACCAAGTGCTAATTGCTGCATATCCCAAGTAATTTGTATCATGCCATGCAATATGGATTGGACAAGCAGTATCTTCTAGTAAATGCCAACATCAAATAAAGAGAGAGAAAAAAAAAAAGCTTCTCTATCCACCCCTAACAAATACCCAAATTTACAATGTTATTTTCCATGTATTTATACAGCATTAACAAGAAGCAATCTAGACAGAGCTCACAAGAGGAAGGATGCACGAGCAGTGCAAGCATACCCCACCATCCATTCCTTCAGATGTCAGATAGCCAAAACTGTATGAAAGGAACAACATTTTTTTTCCCTCTCTAAAGGGTTAGAAGAACATTTATAATCTCTCTTTAACGGTAATCAACAGTCCAACCAGTTCATCCACAGGGGAGTCAACATAACAAGGCAGAAGCAGAATAGTGGGTTTATTTTCTTTAAGTACAGGTTTACGCAAAATGGGTAACAGCTGAGGAGATAGCATCACCTCTGTGATCCAGCTGATCCTGGAGYCGTGCAAATTCAGCAAGTTCATTCAGTTCTTGAAATTGCCTGTCTGTTTTATGGCTCACCAGTGACCTGTAGAAGTGGACTGCAAACACAATGAAAATCAATCCAAAGGGAACCATAATAGACGTTGATGCAATGGCTGCTGCCTGTCCTGATGTGATGGTAGAACTGTTGCTCTGGAGTGGATTATCAGTTTTCTTCTTTAAAGGAAGAAACTTCACCCAACACAGTAGCACCACCTCTGCAAGAAAGAGCAAAGTCCCAATGACAGTAGAAAATGCCCAGGCAAGCTCAATGTGCCGATGCATACGCTCATGAGGAGATTCCTTTACAGAGTTGAGATTATGCACATTGCTAACAGCCTCTATATTTGGAAGAATGCAGGTACTTATCATGAGTGCAAAAAGGTGAACTGCAACAAGGACAGTAGTACAGGCACTGAAGGCTATCAAGAGACCTTGAGGGTAGTCATGTTCTACGTCTAGCTGAACTTCTACCATAGCCACCTGAAAAGGAAAGGAGAGAGAGATGCAATTACCTACGTTACGTATTATTTGACTACAGATTATTTTAAGTTTAAATCATGTTTCTGGAAGATCATCTGATCCAAACAAAATAATAGCCTGCATTTAAACTTCTCTTCTTGTCAGTCTGCACCCTTAAGTCTGAGCTATCAAGCAAAGGCCATCAGCATGCACAAAAGCTATTAACAACACAACCACCTTGTCACCTCCAGCTCATCCCAACAAAACAGCTGAACTTTGTGATCAACATACTTGGACTCTTAAAGTGAAAGATTTCTTTTTTCCTGTGTTATATTGTAGAGGCAGCGTTTGATCTTTCACTATAGATTATAAATTTTGCTGGGTATTAGGAAGAGTTTTGTGTCCCATACATACGTAGAATGAATACCATATGAAGTCTTTTGAAGTATCTATAACATGAAAGCCTGCGAAGGCTGCCCGTCACAATCTTGGTGGTCCTTTCTCCTTGGATATTTGTTTTTAAGTTCTGAAGAACAGGAGCCTTTCATTAGAAAGATCACCTTTCCATGGGGCTCTCAGCTATATTCTTTCACTCAAAATAAGTATTTAAGCAGACTCTAGAACACAGATTCAAAAAGTAAAAGTCTCCACAATGTCCATGGCAGCCAAACAGGCCTGTTAGAGGCTGGAGGAAAGACAAACAATAGTCTTCCAGAAAAGATAATATAGAGTGCTCCCAGACATCACTAGCTACTCTTACTCTGGAAGCTATGTCTAGCCTCATCTCTGGGCAAGCAGTGCTATCTCATGAAGATGCTCCAAGGTCCAGTCCTCCACTATCGTATGCAGCCATGCCCTTTTATAAACTTAGATCTTCAAGCATGCCTGTGCTTAAGGAGCAGAAATTAGCATTAAATAACAGCCATTGGAAAAATCATAAACCCAGCTCAAATATTTTTGATAAAGAAAATGAACTAGAATGCCTTTTAACAGTTTTTAAAACTGTCAGGTGGTTTTATGCATGTGCAATTGATGAGTGACATGAATCCTAGCAGCTCTCTTGAAAAATGATCTTTCCTGATAAATTTGCCTTTCAGACAAAGCACAGTTCCAAAGAGGGAATAATGCAACGTCTCTATGTTTAGTGCTCTTTCTCAAAGGATCTCATAAAATAGACAAAATATGTTTAAAATGCAGAGAAAAAAAAATCTAACAGTAATCTTAAATATAAACACATGTACACCGTATAAGGAAGATGCAGAGGCTGCCATTCCGCACAGTTCAGACTGATCCACACCAGCCCTTTCTGCACCTTGGCTGCCCACTCTTGATCCTTCATTGAAATGACTCAACTTGCTAGCCCAGCGAAAGCTAACCTGGTTAAGAAGTGGTGGTCTTCTGCTAGCTTAGCAAGCTGAGCTGTTTCTGCAATGCCTCTGATGAACAACGAAGCTGGCACAGGCCCGTGTAACTGAAGAGGAAGCAGTTGTACCAGGACCTCAGACTCTTGGCAGCACTGAGCTACGAGCCTAGCTCTTCTGTAACATACCAGTTTTCCCTCAAAAAGACCATGAAACMAGTTCATACAACACAGTGCCTGAAACAAATCAGCTCTTTTGAGTCCCACCGATACAGGTTGAGCCCACTACCACATGCCATTATTAATGGTTTAGACAGTATTCGGCCTATAGCATACATTTCAAACACCTCAATTCTCATCAAGCTGATATGAAGAAAATTTCATGAAGTGTTGGTAATATGGATGCCGGGAGACATAGAAACTAGGACCCAAAGACAGCTGCAAAAACAGTAAGAACATTCAAACCTCACTATTTTGCAAGAGTTGAGCCAAGCTACACCTAATCCAGGATCCCATCTTCCTACGCTCCCAGAACCAGCATGTTCCAGGACACCAGAACTCACAACTGCTAACGCACCAAATATATTAAGCCAACCGAGGGTTYTGCTCAGACATGTTTCAACAGGCATTCAAGGCCATTTGCCAGTATTTTAATTCCTCTATTGAAAGCTTTTATCGTCATAAGCCTAACCACCCAGCCAACTAGCAAACTGTTTCCAAGTGTTACAAGAAACTCAACAAGAAATTATATTAATGCATATACAATTCTTGCTCAAAGATTTAAAAATACCATTTCTCAACTGTGGGAAACTTCACATTTGAGAGGATAAACATTTGGTCGTCGAGTCTCTCTTCTGCAGGATTGCTTGTTAAGTCCCAATGTACTCGTGGGATGTTGGGCTTCCTGTGTTTTTCACAGAACAATTGCAGTCCTTCACCACCGAGGATTCATTTTCATACTTATCAAAGTTTTTTCTTGTAAATTTTCTGGTGTATGTCTAGACTCAAAACCATCCAGCATGGCAAGACATTTTAATCCTTTATCCTAGTACTTATTATGTTAACATAACCATGACGCTAAAGAGCTTCGTAAGATGAAGACTTTATTTTCTTTTAAGAACTGATGTATTTAATTCGCCAAATATTGAAGACATTTTATATTTCCCATATTAATCAATGTCTCCATGTAATAATGGTATCAAGCATCTGATTTTGAAGTTCAGTCAGACTCTCTTAATTCCAACGTACCAGCTGTCCTGGAGCTACTCTTTCCATTTCAACAGAGCATCAAGAAGAAATCTTTTCTTCCTCTTCTTAGCCTGAGCTAAAAAGAAATGCTAAATAATTACATTTAATCTAAATGTACCTCTTTCTGATTTGGCTATAATTATATGCATGATCAAAACAAAATCTTGCAAGAAACCAGCTTAATTTAAGCAGCACTCAGATACAGATAGCTCTGTGCCTAGATAACCACTGACAGAATCATAGGGACAACTAACTATTAAAAGGAGACATCCAGACCAGGAATCCAAGTTTTCCTGAGTTAAAAAGACTTCACTTTAACATTGGCTGGGTGTTTCCCTAAAAGAGTGACCCCAGGAGTACCTACAACCATTACACACTGATGGGATAACTCAAACCTGAGTTCGAGCTACACAAGCAAGGCTTCAGTTTATATGGCTGACAAATACATTTAACACAGACCTGCTTTGCACAGGAAGCTTGTTGGGTAGGTAGGCCCCAAATCATCTCTCAGAAGAAGAGTTTTCTGAAATCCAGCAGGGCTGTAGCTGTTACTGAAGACTTGTCACAATTTACCCCACGAGCAGGAAGGGTGTAACTTCCTTCAGCTCAAATCATACCATGCAATTACTTACTGTAATTCCAAGTGTACTCTCTCTATAAGAATAATTGTGGGTAGCATCAACATCACTTGAAAGGTAGCCTAAGTACTAGCGTTCTAACATGTGCAAAATAAGCTGGCAGCCGAGTAGCCATACACACTTCCAATTATTCCCTGTTTAGGATGCTAATAAGGTGTGAGTAAGGCAGAGGCAGGGCAGTCGGCCATCCCAACCTTGAAGCCTCGTGTACACCTTCACACAGCTGAAAGCTGCTGGAGGGAGGCCACGTACCGCAAAGCACCAAAGGGAGGGCAAGCTCCCTAAGGAGACTCCTAGAAAAGACCAGGACATCTCATGGGTGCATGCATGCCTGGGCCAGTTTCAGCATCTTCTCCCAACTCAGTCCCTACCACAGTAGTTTTCATGCCAGCACAGCCCTGATGCTAAACACCAAGGGAGCCCGGCATTAGGAATGACACTTGAAGTTGTTTAAGTCATACTTGGCTATCCTGCCAACAAGCAATATGACCTCCTCTCCATGGCTGGAACCAAAGGGAAGAGTACTAGCTGCATCGACTGCTGGCCAGGAAAGATCCTACACCAAAGTGAGTAACAGAAATGCTAAAAGGGAGACAATATCCGCCTGCTTTGAGGGAAAGCATCGCAATTTACCCGCTTGGGAGACTACAGCGGCTGGAAAAATACTTCTCTTGATGCTGAAGGGATCACAGCTTTATAGGCTCAGACCTCCAAAGGATGAGTGTAAGAGACCCCCACTTTGCACATTCAGGGTACACTTACAAGACAGACACATTAGGTGCTCCACAACACACTGACAACTCTTTGCAGACCACAAGTTCTCCAGCAAGGGACTTTGACCGACCAGTGACAAAATGTGATAGAAGCTAGAGGGTATGTGCATAAGAAACAAAAGACACAAGAGAGTTTTTCATGGGTTCACAGACAGGACAGGAAAAAACTATGCCGAAGCTAACTGGCTGGACAGGAATACCCATAAGCAAAGAGAAAATGCACTAAGTTGCAGTTGTACCTGACACTGGTGTTAGAAACACCCTAAAAGCAGGAGTGGGGGAAGCAAGAAAACACTTCTCTTTCCTATTCATTCAGGATGAATAGATACTTCAGAACTCACTTCAAATGGAGACACTTGTGGAGGTTGTAGGATGCAGAATGCCTGAAGGATTTCAAAGTCTACTGAAGTTGATGGAAAGTCTCCAGGGGAGCACAGCAAAGCCTCCTTGTGTTTCCACCTGGCAGAGTAACTCCAGCTTGACCCATAAGTGAAAAATCAGTTCATGTTTTCTGTCTCCTCAAACTGTCAAGGAAACTAATTTGGGAACCCTTTCACTGTAAACTAGCAGAAAAATTGCCAACTCTTTTCAATTGCAAGTCTCTGTTCTTTACTTCCTTGGCCAAGTTTTGAGCCAGGCACCTAAAACAAAAAGCTCTATTTTTCATTATGAGGCCCCGTGCCTGTTTTCAAACAGTGATGCAAAGCATCAGAAGTTCTTCTCTCCTTTGCTCATGCTGCAATTTCAAAACACACAGATCACAACTGCTCTTGTAAGATAACAGTTGCAAAAACAGGGCCCCAGTGAGCTCATCTGGTATGATCCAAATCCCTACAAAGCCTGAACTCATAGGTATACGCTGATGTTGCATGCAGGAGGATGTTTTCCTGTGTCCTCTATTAGGTTTCTATGCTGGTTCAGAAGACAGGCCCCTCAGGGCAGGAGCTGTCATTGATGTCTGCACAGTATCCAATACAACATGTTTCAGCACCTTCTTCACCACTTTCAAAGCTTCTTTGAACCCTTGCCGCATGATTTCTACTGTGCAGCTACCATGCTGCAAGCATCCTGCCTTGCTGCATAATCATAGAATAACGTAGRTTGGAAGACACCTCAAGAGGTCATCTGGTCTAATCCCTGGCTCAAAGAAGAGCTAACTTTAACTTCAGATCATCCTACAGATATGACTGGCAGATTTACTACAGCCCTTGACAAAGCCGTAAATCTGAAATACAGCTTCTTGACAGAATTAAAGGACTCTTGTGATGTTAGGATGCAGGACTGGAGTTCTCATAAGCCTAAAGAAGGTGGGCATTCAGATGCTTTCAAAGRTAACTGAATTTGGGCACACAATCACGTTAAGGCTTCCGACAGCCCTGGATTTCAGAGTCATGGCAGCCTGAATACTACCATATTGCAAGAAATTTAACAACTTGACCTCTAGAAGAATCTGCATTTCAATTTTGTTTAACATTTAATATCCTGAAATAAGTTCATTTCACTTACTTGTGTATAATACTTCCATTTTATTGGACCAGAGCGGCTTAAAAGAAGCTCCTGCTTTTAAATGAAAATCAAAATCCTGAATGCTCTGAAGGTTTCTATCCATACAAGAGCACTTACACAGTGCCTCTGACTAATATTGACTCCACTACTTCGCAAGAAGTGAGCGGTGATACACTAACAAAACAATTTTCATGAGCAATAACAATTAATATAAAGAACCAGTCACATACATAGCTGCAAATGAAGCTCATATTGCTACTGAAATGCAGGATAAGCAACTGTTCTGGTTTGTCACTTGTTCATTTTTACCACAGCAGCAGGACAGAAATTAATGACTTGCTTCAAATTTTAGCACAGTATGTTGTCTTTACTTAGGTTGGTTTTAATTCCAGCATAATGCAAGCTTCACGTTCAATTCCTGTTTTAAGACAGGGGTTTCTGAAATAAGAAGTATCCAGGGAAAACAAAACATTACAAACCATGATCAGAAGGAAAACAAAAGGAAGAACTGTAGTAAGAGCCACCCATGTAGCAGGTCATATTGACACTCAAGACTTTTAACATACAAAAAAAGGTAACTGCTGTTTGTTATCATGTGTAATAGCAACAGCAGTGAACAAGAGTATCTGAGAACTTTCTGACTTAATCACAGGCTTACACCTTTTTCAGAATCAGTAGCCACTGCTGTAGAGAAAAGGAAATAAAATGCCTTATCTCAAGTAAATCTGTATTATCTATGAGCTATTTATAGATACTTTCTCTCCTCCCCTTCCCTGCAAAGATGACTCTGAGCTCTGGTTGGCAGGAATATAACACGGGCTGGGAGTCTGTGCTGTAACTGCCATACTACCTCTCATGGTATCAAATAGTAGCATTAACACACAGCTGTGAGTCACAATTGAGTTCAGCGTGCCATGGATAGACAGTTTCAAAACGGACACAGCCACAGCCAATTCAAACTCCTCGACGCTTCTCCGCTAGACGCCTGATTTTTGCTAAATACATTCTGTAACCAGGGGGCTGCAGTCAACAACTACTGACAGCCCTGCAACGGGACGGCTGTAGATTTGTCTCCCCTACCTCACAAGATGCTGTCTGACCAGCCTAGAGCTCCAATCACAAGTGCTCTCCTGTCCTTTGTATCTGACATATTCAGACAAGAATCGCAGAGCAAGAAACCAATCTTATTAAAAGTTACTAGGTTTAAATATAGACAATCTCGTAATGACCCATTTAATGGCACACTTTGAGAAACGCTGGCTCTCGGTATAACCGCATTCTTACTATGTCTACTGCTCATGCAGTTAGCTGCCTTGCAGACTGTAACAAGCAAAACCCCTTCAGAAAGGACAATGTCAGCTTCAAACATCAGTCTTACTAAAGACACCAACCACCTCTTAATGAACACAAGTCTAGAATTATCTGTATACCCTTGAAAGGTTGTTCTCACCTCCTCTTCCCTGGCCACCACTACCATTCCTAAATAGGAAACTGATTAAGAGGACAAGACAATTTTTATACAGTCTAGCATGTCAGGAATGGCTTAAAAGAAAGCTGTGTTGATCAAACATCACAGCTGCATTTCACCGGGTCAATCCACACAGTGAGAGGAGGATGCAAATCTTACCTGGAGAATTGTATCAGTACAACACCTTCACCTTGCTGGACCAATACACACCAAGGCAAAACTGCACACAGTGATCACTAAAATATTTTAATCAACACCTATCTGCAGAAATATTTTCTCACCTTCACTTGTTGCAGCTAGGACTAGACCTGACTACATCTAGTTAGCCATACAGTTACACGTGCAAGTGACTCTTCACAGCATACGCTACTCTTGGCAGGAAAAAAACTCCACGCACATAGAAGTGGTTTCTTCAAGTCTTGAGGTTCACATGACAAGGTTATTTYAGTAACAAATTCCATCTTCCACCCCATTGCTTGTCTATGTGTGGGACCATAGGGGCAAGTCGAGAATGAGACGGGTGTCATGGCATCACTGGAAATTAGCACTCCTCTGGCTGTCTCCTCAGCTCCCAAGTCAGTTGGTCTCTGTTTTCCTGACAGTACTATGAACTCCCACAGACAGAGGTGCAGAGCTAGGCTCTCACAGAGTGTCTGCACCATTCATTAAGAGTTATAAACAACTCACAGAAAGACTCTGTTTGAGCCAGAATCAGTCACCAGAAACTAAAAAAGGTAAGTCAAAATAATGATCTTATTACTGGGTTTATACAGAAGAGAATGTAAGCATCATTTATCCATTAGTCTAGAATCTTGACTCTGTGGTTACTGTACGTTGCAGAATGGCAAAACACATGAATATTTGCTAAAGCTAACACCAGAATACAAATAYGGGATTTAATTTTATTTTGCTAGTAAACATGAAAACGCAATACCCATATAATTGGAGTAAATGAGAAGGTAGAATCACTACACAGTGTTACTTAAAATAAATCTATTCGATAAGTACAAGGTCGGATTAGACAGCACAGCAGGGAGAAGAAACAGTGGCTCAATATCACCTTTACATCCTCCAAATTACAGCAGCCACAAGCAGCCACTCACAGCTGCTGTAAGACAGAGAACAGTAAGAGCCCCAAGTACTCCATGCTGCCTGCCTTGCTCATCTACAGCCTTGAGACAGGGATGCTCAAAGGAGCAACAAAACATTGCTTTCATGACTGGAATAGAAGAAACCTTTTATATGGGGGAAGATTCTTCAAAGCACAGTGCTGACCTGAAAGTGCAATAACGACATAAAAGGTAAGTGGCGGCAGAAGCCGTGAAACAGGGCCTATAATGCTTTGCTGCAGGTTATAAAATGCAGTTGTTGCATGTTATTCTACCAGCAATCCAGTTAAATACAGATAAAACAACTTCTAGAGTATCTGTACAGCACTGACAGCAGCAGGGCCMGAGTCCTACCTAGCATTACTTCAACATCAACTGTTGTTATGGAAATCAGGTTCATATTTATCAGTGCAGTCAGTCTTTTATAAAACATGACTGAAGCTGTCTTCAGAAGACCGTATTGGCTATATTTCAAAGGCAAGAGTTGACAGTTCTTTGACGATATTCAATATTTGAAGCGTACATATTACCATCTAGACAACAGTCTAGCCAGCTTGAATCATTAGAGGTATTTAAAAGAAAGCTGTGCTGTCTGGTAAAGAACGTCCTCCAAATCCTAAATATAACGAAGCCAACCATTGTGTATAATTTAGACCCCTAGTTTGGGCTYGGGTATTTTCACAAAGCTGTTAATTGGTGGAGGGATGCAATGTTTGAGTTTTCAGGTTTGATGACTGTTGGGATCTAACAGCTTCCCTATGATATTTGTGACTCCAGTATTGTGATGTTGTCATACTACTGCATGATGCATCCCTGGTGACAAAATGATGCTAACAAGTCAGCTTAATTGTTCAAACAAAAATCACCTGCCAGCAGCCTATCTACACTGGAGCTCTTGATACTGCTACTGTAGTTGTGTATGAGCTAGTGCTTGCAATATTGGATACAATCTGCAAAATATTTCCAGCATTAAGATAAACTGGATTAAGAAATAAAGACAGGCATGGAGGGGAAAAAAAAAGAAATCATACATCAATATCTGGGATATAATACAGAAGTGAGAAATACTCGATGCCTCCACTAGCACATGGAAGGAATCCTCCGTTCTTTCATGGACTACACATACTCTACAATCTACAGTTTCTTTCTTTACCTCTAACAATTTGGGGAATTGATATTATTTGCTGGCCCCATAAATTGGAAAAGCGTACTAAATGCAAGATTATAAGCTTCATAGATTTTCTCTTAGACGTATGGCACTGGATGATAGCATCCGTGGAAACCTGCACGAAGTAAATGCTCAGGTTTACTTGTGGGAGCTTAGCTCTAACATGAATTTGCAACCACCAGACCCTGCAACTGTTCCTGAAGCCAACACACAGTGGCAAATCATGATGTGTAGCTCTATAACAAAACTAATCGTAAAACAGGTTTTTAATCAATCTTCTCCATGGAAGCATAATGCTTCTGAGTTTGAAACCTGGCTGAGCATTTCATACTCTACACATCACTGACCCGGGCAATCTCTTGACTGTGGCATGCATCATTTAACTGGGGTATGCGTAACCAATCTTGAGGGAATAAACTTCACAAAATGGCTGCAGTTATACACAAAATTAGTCCAAAATGAAGGAACAGTTTAGCGGGGATAAACTTAGCTCATACTAGAGGATGCAAGTACTGTTTAATTAAAGAGCAAGGATCAATGGGGCTGGCATGGAAACGAGCACATTCCACTCCTGACAATTCCCATCAATTTCCTGGGTGGTCCTGGATGTGTCATTTCGGCTCTTTCTTCCTAATGTCGATAGGGAAAAACAGAGGAACAATGACGCGTAGTTGCTGTTGTAAGCTTTAGATCCAAGACTAGATTGCACTTTAGCAGCGTTTTGTTCAAATATCAGGTGCCAAAGAATCTGCTGAATTTAGTAAACAATGCATAGGTGTGACAGCAGAAAGAAGGCCCTGCTTTTCAAGGCAGAAGGACAACTTTAAAAGATAAGCAAAGTTATTCAAAAGAAATCTAAAAATACTTGAAAGTTAAGTCAGCTCTTCTGAAAATAGATTAGGAAGTCCAAGTTACAGGACTATCTGTCATAGCAAAGCCAATAAGGCTACAGGTTGATTTCCAGCGTGACCTTGTTAAAGGAAGAAAAAAGGTGGAGTTTTCTGAGAGGGGTAGCTTCCGGAAAATTAAAATACAATGAATGTTCACATGTAACATTCCTGGCAACTAGAGATTTTGTTAATCGGAACAAAGTGGCTTTTTCCTGAAATACGCTAAACAACATAAATTCAAAAGCAGCAGTTTTCAACTGCAGGACACTGAATTCCTAGAACTCTTCTACAGAATCAAGAAAGAAGTAGAAGTCTCACTTCATACATCCATGGGATTTTGAGAGCCCACATAGCATATATTTAGAGAAAAGCCAAAGGAATTTAAGAGATTAAGTATGACTTCTAAATAATAGTATTTTTATTAATACAGATTCAACCTCCCTTAGATGAAAATTCGTAAAACCCAACAAACTACAGGTTTTTTTTTTCCATGTTCTCTCAATGTAAAAGCCTGACTCAAGAAACCACCCCGACAAACTGCTCTGACACAGAACAGGCGTACAATAAGGAAAACTCAGCAGCAGTCTGAGCTACCAGCCTGATGCACATTACCCAAGGAGAACCAACTCAAATATGCCACTGCACTAACACAGTCGCCTGTCAGTCAAACGACTAGCAGTCCACCACCACCCCTGAAGAGTTGTAGTCTGTTTTTAGCCATTGAAGGAGGACAGTGACATTTATTTGACCGTCAGAAGGCTGCTGCAGACCGGCTGCTATGTTTTCAAACAGCATCCTCTAATTAGAACAACGGCTCTTAAGGGGAATATATCTCACAGTGGAAAATACTCACCTTGTTAAAAGCGGGGCAAAAATCAAAACAAATCAGAACTGTATAATTCAGTATTTAGAACTATGAAGCCTATTTAACACAGATGAATAAAGGGGCTGACTGCAGAGTTAGCAGCTTAGTACGTTAGAGGACTGGACATATGATGAAGCTTGTAAATTACCATATTTCAATCTACATACAGCTTTCATTTGAGATAATTAGGATTACTGGACTATGTTTCTATATCAAACCCGAAAGCAAAAAACATACTAACAAAAAAGACGTCTCTAAAACATGCACAAAACTCCAAACTAAGCAACACCCAAGATTTTCTTAAAAAAAAAATTAGAAACATGGCAACTGTAGACGACTAACGATGGATGTAATGAGTCGGGGGGACACCGTCAACTTTAGTCAGTTGCTGTTCTTAATTTATCTAAAAATAGCTCGAGTGCAACACCTGCCTTTGCATCCGCTTGCAGAACGTGTGCGGCTGTGGCCTGGGAAGAAGAGTGGGAGTGCGAACTACCACAACCCTGGAAGAGCCGTGGGACTTTCTGTGCGCAGCCCACTTTGATCTTGACACCAGAGCGCGAAGCAAAGTGAAACACCGGAAAAAAAAGCCCCATGCTAACCTCCACATTTACAGCACCCTACGGTGTTTCCTATGAGAGCAAGCGGGAGGAAAGTCCCGCCAAGTGTGATTTTTGGCATGCCGAGCATCCTCCGCAAGAAAAATGAGTAACGAGCAAAAAAAAGTCCTGCACGAGGTATCGGAGCTATTTGGCGGAGATAAAAGCCGTGAGGCAGCTTTTAACTTGGGGCATGACAGCTCTCCACAGAAAACGAGCTACCGATGCGACCCCCCGGGCTCCACCAGACCCCATCCCGCTGCTGCCGGGGCGGCCCCCGCGCCTCCTCCTCCGGCCCGGCCGCCGCCCGGGTGCGCTGACCCCGGCTGCCCGGAGGGCGGGAGGCCGGGGCGGGCCAGGCGCTCTGGGGAAGAGGCACCAGGGCCCGCCCCGCTTCCCGCCGCCCCGGGGTGCCACACGCCGCCTCAGGGGCTGCGCTCGTCCCCGTCCTCCCGCCCCGCCCCGCTGCAGCCACCAGCCTGAGGGGAGGCAGCGGGCTCCCCGGTCAGAAAAAGGAGAAGTGGCGGTACCGCTCCCCGCACCCGGCTCCCTGCTGCCGGGGGAGGCCGCGGGCCGCCTGCCAGGGCCCCCTGCCCGCCGGGCGAGGCCGGCCGCTCACCATGGCGAAGCCGGAGAGCAGCGCGGAGGTGCGACTGGAGGCTTTCAGCTTGGCGCGGCTCAGGTAGAGCTTCCGCCAGGACAGCGCCTGCATCGAGTGCTCGTTCAGGCTCATGGGCTCCGGGCGGCGGGCGGAGGAACGGAGCGGAGCGGAGCGGGAGGCACACGGCGGCAACGGCGGCTCCTTCCGGCGGCAGAGCGAGAGCACCAGCTGCGCTAACACCCCATGGCGCCCGGCGACGGCTCCTGCCGGTGCTGGGGCCGCGCCTGCCGCCGCGGCCCTGCGAGCCTGCGCGCCGCCGCCCGCCGGGCACAGCACCGCCCCGCCGCCGCCTCATTGGGCGGCCCGGCCCGGCCCGGCCCGGCCCCCAGACCCGCTCCTCCTCGGCTGCTTCCCGGCAGCCCTCGAGGGAGCCTGAGGGCGGGCGGGCGTCGTGCCCCAGAGGCCGCTTCCCGCCGCCGCTGTGGTGAGGGGGAGGGCGCGCACTGAGCGGGGCGCGGCCTCCTCGCTGCCGCCCGTCGGGAGCCGTGAGTGGGGCCTGCCCCTGAGGGGGGTGCGACCCCGCCGTCCCCTCCGCGGGTCTGTGGAGGGCGAACCCCCGCAGCAAGGCCCGGCTGGAGCCCGGGGCGCGGCCTCCGGCTGGCTGCGGCAGCGGGGCGGGTGAGCGGTCTCAGGTTGGAGCGTAGTTGAGGGGAATCTGTAGTTTCTCTGTCGGTTTTGTTTCTCAGTCGGTTTTGCACACCCCTCTCCGGCGGTGGGTGCCCCTCCGCTCGGGGCAGAAAGGGATGGGGTGTCCCCCTAGCTCCATCCCCACTCCTTGCTGCCTTCCCTCAAAACACAACCACAAAGCCATTTCTCAGCTACCTCCTTCATTAGCCTCCCCTCCTATAAAGCTTAAACGTTTAATGATTTAAAGCTGTCCTGTGGATCTAAACCAGTCCGAGCACTGACCCTCGCTTCCAATTAAAATGGATACACCTAACCGTTTGTCACGTAGTTGAGGTTTTCATAACCATTTTGTAGGCCCAGAGCTCCTGATAAACTCGTTTTTTATCAGCAAGCAGTTGATAAAGTTGATTAAGCAGAACATTTCAACAGATATGTATGCCAGTGTTGAAAGATTTTTTTATTCCCTCGTTCATGCAAACCCTTTAAACCATAATTTATTTTTTCTGTGTTTTACAGAGGGAAAAATGAGGCATATAGCAGAACTCCATAGCAAATACATGGCACAGTTATGAAGATGATTTCTGAAAAGGTGAGACTTAATACAGCGCTTGTGCCATGTCAAACTTGTGGGTCTGGAGATTAAGGGACGTGTAAGAAACAAACCTGTTGCTATCGATTTCTAGTAAGAAAAATACRATTTTAACAATAGAAATAATACTGGACAAGGATACTTTTACTATTTACAGGCACATGGATGGTCACATACGAGCTGAATCACTGCAATGCTAGTTCCATTAGAAATCAAAAGCACTGGTGATTTTCTATTGTGTTGAAATTTTCCACCTTATTTACAAGTAGAAAAAATGCGGCACATTGTCTTTAACATTTTTGCTTTGTTCTTCCCTTCACACCTTTCTCTGATTTGCAAGGTCGTTCATTCACTTACGCACAGTAAAGGTGATGACAATCTATACCAACATAGGTCACTTAATGCTTTTCATTTACATGGCATTCTTTTAAAAAAGACATAGTTGAAGCATCCAAGAAAAAAATCTTAACGATTTGAACTCTTCAGAGGCATTCCCTGAAACTACCGTTTCTTACCACGTAGATTTGATCTCATTCCCTTCTCAGGAAATAAACGGAGACATCGTCTTGTTATAAACAACTTTTGGTTAGATTTTTATCTACAGGGGCATAAAACACCTCTGTAGAAGAATGAGTTTGACTTACAGTCTTTCCATAAAAGCCTTTGCTGTTGTATAAATGACTGCATGGAGTGTTTGCCGCTTTCTTTCTCTTTTATGGGTGACAGTACTACTGTATAGGATCCATTTGAGTGAAAGTCCAGCATAAGTTAGCATTATAAAATACTACTCTTTGTTCAATGTGCTTTAATTCTTAAAAAAACCCCAGAAGACCTCATCACCACAATCAGCATTTTCTGTGTCTCCCACTGATGCCTTAGGCTAACTCTGAGCACTGCATTGCAAAGCAATGAGTAACAACCATACTGTGATTTCATTACCACATTTTACTTGGGAGATACGGTAACCCATCAAAAAACAGTAACGTAAAATTTCCTCCACATCTCAAGCAAACATTTAAGTCTCTGTCATTTAGCTTCTGTGGAATCATATATTTAAAAATATTTTGCATTGCTGCTCATAAGCTATGAAAAATGTTTATGTACATAACCAAGATTGATTGTTCACTATTTCTTCTCATTTCTGCACAAAATTACAGTTGAACTGTAACATCATGGGTGAGGAGTACTGCTCAGATAATACCTAGGTCTTGACCTGTTCCCCAAAATCAGATTTCTTAAAAAAAACCCTGCAAGAGACATACAGCTGAGAAGGAATTCCAAGTGTCTTTCTAAATAATTGTATTAAAATAGACTCTTTGAACTCACTGTTTCTCTATTCTTCTGTCCATCACGCCTATTCCTGTTTATCGGGAAGGGCTTTGAAAGATAAAACAGTATTGCACACTGATGTACTGTTGAGTTCATATTTCATTCAAGGAAACAGTATGGAAAAGGACCTACCGAATCAGTAAAGAAATCTCATCGCATCCCATCCACTTTTCCAAACCAAACCCATGTGTAATTTTAAGCTTCCAAGCCCCAGCATTGTAGCTTTGAAATAAGCATCATTTCCTTTCCTATCAGAAATAAAAAATCAGTTTGTTAAATAGGGAAACATAAATTAAGGACCAAGCCTTCTTCTGCAACTAAAACATTAGGACTGTAGCAGTGTACCCTTTTTCCCCTTTATGTTCCATTTTACAGCTCCATTCTGAGATACAAACTAAACAGGATAAATTCTTTTCTTTCCAACTCTAATTACTAATTATTACACACCTCTATACTGCCACTCTAGAGTTAGCTGAAACAAAAAGAGTCAGTCATGCTTAATTAACTCTTAGAAATGCTTCAGGGAGTTCTTCTGAAATCATGCTGGAGTTCAAAGCTGTGGTTTGATGTTACCTCTGATCAGTGCAATTGCGGAGGGCCACCAAAAGGGTGTAGTCCTGCACTCTTCCTTCATCTCACCCCACTCTCCTCTCCATCCTGTAGATTACACCCATCAAATGGCTACAGAGCTTCGGTGAACTGACCTAGTGAAAAAAAAAAAAAATTTTTTTCTTAGTGGGTGAGTTTTCTGCTGGATCAGGTCACTGAACTGACTTACCCTGTGGCTGCATGAACACTAGCGCTAATGCAAGAGAAATGAGGGACATACATGCAAGAGAAAGGGAACTGGCTCTTTCAGCAGCAGGCTGTTACTACCCCTAATTAGAGGTAATGTCAGCCCGTTCTCTGGATCATTTATGCATGAACACAATCGGAGCAGGTGGCAGAAATCCAAGTTTCTTTCCAGAAAGCCCTGAGAAATCTGTACACTGTCACAAGGATACTCATAATTTTTTTCTGCTAAAAATGTACTTCTGTATTTTCTGTAGGAGGACTGAATAAGAATAGGTTCGCCGAGTACCATATGATTAATGTGATACGGTACTGAGCATTCAAAGGTGCTACCCTCTGCATAGCAGTTTTTCTTAAACATACTTCCAGCTTCATATGCAAATCATCACTTCCATTTGTTCCTGTTATTGTACCAAAACCAAATCAGGTTACCACAAAATGGAAATTATGTTACGTCTGCATTAAAAACAACACATTAGAAGTGGCAGTTGCAAAAGGCAAATAAAGGTTTGTCAGCAGTCCCAAGCAGCGAGGAGGTTAAGGCAAGCATCTCTGCAAATCTCATCTAAAGTAGAGCTTAAAGTTTAGTTGGTGGAATTTCTGCAGAGGAAATATTTTGATCTGTCATGTCTAGAAAAACTGTATAATCGTTTTTAGCTTCCTTCATAAAACATTGACATGGTTAAATATCTAGTCTTCCGTCTTAACCCAAGGTAATGTATAGAACAGTAGGTCTTATGTGATGAAAGGTTTTTTAAAAAATGTTTAAAAGATTTCAGTCCATTCTATCCAATGGGAAATAACGATGTATGAAAGCCCAGCAGAGGTGAAATTAACCCATTTCTTCATACAGCCTTCCCAATCACAGCGCTATAGTTCTTATTTTAGCATGAGCCCTGCAGTACAAGTTTAATTAAATCACAGTTCCTAGTTTCAAGCTAACAAGGTCAGGATCCAGCACATTGTCATGATTAGATCTTAAATAATTTAAGTTACATTAACATCCAGCAAAAGTTTTTTGTTTTTTTTGTTTTTGGTTTTGGTTGGGGTTTTTTTGTTGTTTTTTTTTAAATACAGTTCAGACTAGCCCCTTTCTCAATAATCACCACTCCCTTTTCACAGCATTAATACATGAAGTGTTTTTTCCCCGTATTTTTGACTGTGAAGAAACCTAGCCTTGCAGCAGCCCTGGGCTATCCCGTACCAAGCGCTGCCTGACGGGGCCCAGCTCAGGGCACTGCTGGAAACCTGCAGCATGACCTGCTCGAGGGGGAAAATGAGCCCTAACCCTCATCTGCCAACACTTAACCTGTGTCCTGAAGCACACAGGTTTAATATTGCTTCTAAATATTTTTATCCTATCTAATGCAGCTGTGGATATTCTCATCATCCACATCCTACCACCCCCCCTTTTTTTTCCCCAGTTCTTTTAAGTTTTAAGACAGGTTTTTTGTTATTAATACACTAATTACAGTATTATTTCAATAGTAAAATGAATTGTAATTCAATTGGAATAATTTCTGTCTTAAAACAAGGTTAAAAACATGTTTTCTGTTTTTTGGAGATCTACAGATTAAAATTGTAATATTTCTGAAACATACTTACTTCTACACTTCAATAATGTGCTCTGGTGTTTCTAGGTGTATGTGATTAATGCAGTCTTTCGTGGGTTCGCTTGATACACCAGGAGTCTCAGATTGTTCATGTCAAAAAAAAAAAAAGATTTAGAAAAATGAGTTGATTTTCTTTTATGTCTCTGTTCTGTCTTTTTTGGTGGACTTTTGTAGAATGGATGGATTATGTGTTTTTTGTCTGATGATTCTCTAGTAACATCCATTTATCTTGTACAAGTACTCTGCCCTCAATCCTACAGATGTACACATGCATTTAATTTTAAGATTGAATAATCTTGGCTGAAAGGTCAACATATGCATACGTCTTCTTGGGATTATGGATTAATAATGCACTCGCTATAATAGACATCTGGAATCCACACTTCAATATATATAGCCTATACAACACTTCTATATGATAATAAAGTTCAATCATCTGCAAATAGGGAGATGTTAGAGAAAGATTACATGATTTTTCAAGATTCTGCAAACAGTTACTGGCAGATGCAGAAGGAGAAGCTCACTGCCTTAAATCCTAAATTGGAACTCTATCCTCTCCTGCCTTTATCCACATGTCACGATTCATTAAAACGTGGATCTTTCCAAAGAGGTGACTGGCAAGGCCCGCGAAGTTGAATTTTAATGTGTTTTATCTTTTGCATAATATTTAATATGTTTCATATAGTACCTAGAACGTGATCGGTTAGGTATGCAAAGGGTAACTGGATGCTATGTGAATGTGTTTCTGCTGGTAGAAGCAGGCAGGAATAGTAAAGAAAAATGCCCTATTTTAAGAAAAGTTTCAGCCTCCGTTTAACTGATCTGAGAATAAAAGCCATGGAAAGACAGTTTGAAATTTACTTCTGAGATTTGTAGTGGTTAGATCAGAGCACTCCCTATTTTTGCTGGCCCAGGAGAGACAACGGTGAACAAGTACCGTACTGATGGTAGAAACACATTTATTCTCAACGTCCATCTCAAAAAATTGCGAAAAGCAAACCAGAGGAGCACTGTCAAAGCCATCAGCCCCTGACCCGGGGTTTAGGTACTCTTTGATGTTCCCTTTCTTGGGGGGTGTGTGTGGAGGGGGGGTAAAGGATGTCACTTCAGAGATGAGCCATGCTTTGGAACCTGGAGGCTGTTCAAAACCTGCACTCTGACCCTGCTATTGCAATCAGATGGTCCCAGTATTTGTTGAGCATCAATTTAGAGTAGATGTGAACTGGTGTTCTAGAAATGAGACCCTCTCATAGTCTTAGCAACCCGCAGTACCGCTATACATTAAGATTTTTTTGTATCAGCAGGTACTTTATATGATTTTTACCTACTTTTTCATGCGATTTCTAACTACCTGTTGTACATGCATATTACAAAGGCAATTTTGCTTTATTTAACACCGAATAATACGTTATAGATATTAGAACCTCTTCTCACAAGACAAACGTAGGTGCAGATCTTGGAGCACTTTATGCACCGGCCCGTGGGTGCCTTCGGTCGGGCTCCTTGCTGATCTACTTGCTGCACGTGTAGTAGAGGAACACAGCGGAGCCCAATGTATGTAAAGCAGAGTGCTTAACTAAGCACAGTAATTAACCGCAAGTCCACGTATTATAAGATTATTGCTAAGTTAATTCGCCACTCTTTACAGGAGTCCTCCAAAACTGCGCCCGGCTTTAAAACGTGAGGCTGGGCAGCCGGCGCCGAACCCAATCCCCCCGTGTAAGCGGAGCCGCTCAACTTTTAGGGCACGTCCCGCTCGGTCGTGGCTGGCACCCACGCAGGGACCGTCCGCTCCTTTGTGGTGCCCCC
>JAYKAV010001543.1:1044940-1139086 GCA_035582835.1 Phoebastria nigripes
AAAAAAAAAAAAAGTGCTGGTGCAAAATTGCAAAACTTTAGAGAGACCTGGATGGCTTTTGTTTTTCCTCCTCCCCATTTGGGCCAAAAATGCAGGACAGGAACTGTTGACAATTAAGTGATGAAACTCTCCAAAAAAATGGAGGCAGAGAAAGACTCTGGAAGAAGATTGGTGTGTAGCTGGCTTCTGTCTATTTCCTATTTGTGCCTTTTAATTGATTTTGCTTAATTGTTTGCAAAGGGAGAAATGCATGTAAAACGTAGGCAGCAGAGCGACTTAGTTTGCAAGAGAGCAGCTTAGACACTGGGGAAGGGGGTGGAATTTAACCGAGGGGAAGGAGAGGGTGGGACGATAATACGGTTTTTTTTCCTCCTGTGGGTAAGGGTTTGTGCTGATCCACCGCGCGTGTGTGCAGGGCGGATTTGCAGGGAGAGATCTGCCGGGAGAGGGGCAGAGCCGCCGGAGGCGGCTGGTGCAGCGGGCTCCCCCCCACCCCTCCACCGGGGGACCTACCTTTGTGCGCGGCCGGCCGTCCCCCGCTGCCGGCGGCGTGCGGCCGGGCAGCGCCGCGGGGCCCCGCCGCCTCCAGACCCGGCTCCGCCGCAACTTCCCCGGGGGAGCGGTACCGGCCTCCGCCGGGCCTACCCACCCCCCCCCCCGCCTTGCATTTAACTCGTTCCTGCCCCTCGCCCGCGGACCCTCCGCGCTTTCGGCGCGGTAAAAGCGCGCAGGCTGGCGGAGCGGCGTGCGGGGCGCCGGGAGGAGCGGGGTGGGGGCTGCGCATCCATCGCCGCGTTACATAAAGCGATCTGTTTTTTAAATCGCGGCTTCCGGTGTGACTATGGAAACACTCGGATTATGTAAATACCGAAACCTGGATGCTGTGCTTCAGATTAAATGATTCGCCCCCCTTCCCTTCCCCAGGGAATTATCTTGTATTCACGTGCAAAAATAATAATAATAAAAATGATCCGGTTGCTAACAAGCATTGGCTGCCCTTCACGGTTTTTTACGGGATTGCAAAACGCATCGGTGCTGTAGCTTGTGAATTTTCGGCGAGTTACGCCTGTCTCCTGCTCGCCTTTAACCGCCAGCTTCTGCACAGCAGCCCAAGTTTTAGTTTTCCTGCAGCCAAACACCTGTTATTCTTGTCTAGTTCCGTGTCACGGGATGGAGAAGGTTGTGCATGCAGCTGTGTTGTAGCTTGTTTGGGTTCAGGTTTTGTCCATTTTGTGTCTTGCCATCTTAAATTATTTCCCCCAGAATCTGTCTATCAAATCGTTCTGCACGATCCATGCGCTTTCCTCCCCACCAACCCCGATTTTTTTTTTTTTTTTTTTTCCCGGACAATGTGGTTCTTGTTTTGTTTTGTTTTCTAGCGATCTATTGGCAGAAGGCGATACGATGAGAACGAGGACCTCTCGGACGTGGAGGAAATTGTCAGCATCAGGAGTTTCAATTTGGAAGAGAAATTAAAGAGTAAAATGTACCACGGGGATTTCGTGCATGCCATGGACGGGAAAGGTAACTACCCGGGGGCAGCGGGGGGGGGCCGGCTGCCCGGCCCGGGCTGGCTCCGCTGCCGGAGCCTCCACGTGTAGGTCCGCGCCTGGGTTCGTATTTCGCGCCCGCGTCCCCCTGCCCGGGGATCCGGTGACGACGCCGGGCCGAGCAGCGGGGGAGGCAGGGGGCCGGCTGCTGCAGCGGGGCCCTGCAGCCCGCACTGCCGCGGGGGGCTGCCCCGTCCCCCCCGCACCCGGAGGGCGGGCGGCTTTTGCCCCGACGCGGTGCTTGGGAGGCGGCGTGGTGATAAATGGCAGCGCCTTGCGTTCCCCCCACCTCCAGCGTGCTCCGCTACGGTGACCCCAGCGCACCACCGAGATGTTCAGGAATTAGGTCCTGGCAAAGGAGAGGCAGAAACCCCAGCCCCCACTTAGCCGGAGGTGATTCCTGCACCCCCCTCCGCCCCCTATTGAATCCAGGACCCCTTTTGCAAAAGGATGCAATTGATGAGCCTGTTCGCCAGGGTCGGAGACTTTAAAGTCAATAACTTCTTTGTGTTTATATCATCTATTAAATTACAACGCTCCCCTCCCAGTAGTTACTTGGTTTGCTTAGGTGACTTAAATTACGAAGTGGTAAGCAAAGCCAGACAGCCCAGCTCTGCAGCACGGTTGCCTGGCAGGAAGGAAAATGGGAGAGGTTTGCCCGGGAATCAAACGGGCCGGGGGGGGGGGGGTTTGCAAGTCACCTTTATTTACTGCAGCATTGTTGAAACGGATCCTGAATCCCAGATTGCTATCACCAAAACCCGGCCTCATTGAGGACTCCTTCTCTAAGCCGGCTTTCTCAGGAAAGAGTAGTTTTGGCTGTAATCCTCCTGAAATGGCTATAACTATGGAGCCACTAATCTAGTTTAGAAAATTTCCTTTTCTCCCCTAGGCTTAGTTTTGCATGAGCATTTTAAGCTCCTTTTAGAAAAGTTAATGTGGTGGAGAAATTAAATACCTATCTTATTTAGGAAGGTATTTGTTTAGGAGATAAGCTCAACTCTGACCCCTCTTCCTCCAAACAAAACACAAACACCTATTTTTTAGCTGGAAAATGTTAATTAATTTTCCAGAAAATGATTGCATTCTACCCTCATCTTCCAAATACTCCAGTGGTTGCCATTGCTACATGCTAACTATAATACAATCCACAGCTTCCCTAGCTCAGCAGCTCTAAAATCTTTGGGTAGCTTTCTCCTTTCTAGGGAACTTGAAAATAAATGAGTGTCTTTTGTTATTTTGTTGTGGTCTGTGTCTGCTTTGTTCAACCCCACAAGGGATTTAAATGCTTTGTTGGGGCATTACGAAGAAAGGGTCTGCCTTCCTATTTGCTCTGGTTTTATTTTTACTATTGGTTTATTTTTTCTATAAATCCAAGAGTTGAATTGAATCTAGGCAAAACAATGACAGTGGTTAGTAAGAATAAAAAAGTCAGTTTATAAGAACACATGGAATTGGTTGAGCGATATATTTATTTATTTTTATTTCCCATGTCCTTATTTTTATTTTTAATGATAGCTCTTCTTTGATTTTTTTTTTTTTTGCTAGGAATGTGGGTTGGAGGTTTTCCTTGAGATGCTGCAAGGCAGTGGTGTGATTTTTGGCTTGAATGCAGTTTGTCATAGCTACTTGTTCTCTAGTCTGCTAGGCTGTATATCTGCCTCTGCTTCTCCCACCGATATTATTCTTGATGTTTGTTGACTTTCTGTCTTGGATGAGAGAGTCCTTAAAAAAATATCTGTGGTTTATTTATTTGCTTACCTAAAGTCAGAACAGTTTTAATGGGAATACCTATGAGAAATGAAGATTTCTCTAGTACAGAAATATTTATTTGGAAACCTTAGGTAATTGGAGTATTCATAACACTTATTTTGAGACTAGTAGCAATAAAGTTTCTGTAATTTTAATGTTTTTGTAAATGGGTAATTACTGTGCTCTGATTTGGTAACTTTAAGTAAGAATATTATATCCCTACTTGTCATAATTACTAACTGAATACAGCAAGGAAAAAATTGGAAAAATAGAGTGTAATAACATCTGCAGGCATGGGAGCTTAGCCTCTGTTTCCCCTATTTCTTTCAGTATGGGTTTTTATAGCAGAGAAACATACTGATATAAGCTTGAGTCTGAGGTTCTCATGCTCTCCCAGGAAGCACGTACCTTGCTGGCTGAGTCTTGGAGAAGTTAAACTACTTGTGTGTACCTGAATATAATTCATAAAGTGTATCGTGTATTTGGCAGCTTGTAGTGTATTTTGTAGTGCTGAAGAGTCAAACAATGTTTTCCAGTTTAAGGTAGCATATGGATGCTATATAAAAGTCATTTTTTCCTCTAAGAAAGGGGGAATAGCAGAACCATAGAAACAGTACGTGGCCACTGCAGGAATTCCTCTTCTCTCTGTGGCAGAAGGCTCCAAATGGAGTGTGGGGTTTTGTAGGCACCGCTCACCCAAATCGCTGCCTTGTAACTTTCTCTCTAATCCCCAAATCACTGCTATTGTATCAGACCATTGCATAAAGAAATCCCCAGGAAAGGTCAGTTCTGTGTAATCCTCAGAATGAAGCAACAAGGTGATACTGGTCAGTGTTAACATAACAAACTTCTGTTTAATTTTCAGTTTGCTTGTGTGTTATACTGTGACTCCCACACAAAAACTGTTCCTTTTTCACCATCTCCCTAAGTGCCAGGAGCTGTATAAGATTTCTGTCTATCAGTTCCTGCAGTTATGTTTCTGATTAATTAAAAAAAAAAAAAAAAAGTACTCTGTTGAAAGTAATAGTAAATAAAATACACATAAAAAGAAAAATTACACATAAAAAGAAAATGATGGGTTCACAGAATCAGGGCTTTCTGCTATACTCAGATGATGCTCAGAAGAAAACATGTTTTTTCCTAAGTAGAAATGTATAGCTTAAAATGTATAAACTTAAACATACAGTTTAAACTACACATTTGCCCCAAAAGTACTAGGCTGATTTGCAGTAATTTAGTTAGGATTATCTTTTAACTGTTAATTTGGTACTTCATTACAGCCTGGGTGTTTCAACCCAGACCTTAATTGACAAACTCTGACTGGATTCTATTTTATGTGCATCAGTGAACAGGAAAAATAGAGAGCAGCTGGGAGAGCATTGTCTGTCATTTGGTTTCCGGTTTGGATCTAAAATATGCATTCTCTTTATATTTTTCTTTAAGTGATAGCGGAGTTCTTTGGTGAGAAAAGGGAAATGGGGAGCGTTTTGAGAAAATGTAATGTGAGGTGCTAATGCCATTGTAATTGATTTTGGATTTTTTTTTTCATTATTCAGATTTTACTTTTGAGTATGTGCAAAGAGAAGCTCTCAGAGTTCCCCTTATCTTCAGAAATAAGGATGGACTGGGAATTAAGTAAGTTACAACCAAATCTTGATGATTAATAAATGCTTTTATAAAATAACCATTATGCTTTCCACTTGTATGTGGTATTTCTTTTGATGATCTCAAAATGTATTGCTGTTAGTAAGACTGTCAGCACCCTTGAGAAGAGGAATGATTATTTTCCGCTTATAAACAAGCAGATAATGAGGTCTATAAAAGTTAAGTGCATGCAGCGTGGTACTACACAATCAAAAATAAGTCGGTGATTAAAGTTAGGAATAAAATCCAAAGGTTCTTGTATCCAATCCATGCTGTCATGACAGAGCAACCTCCCTTCAATTTTTGACTTCTCAATTGTTTTCTGCGTTACAGGTGGAATGTCTAATGATGCCTGTCATTTTCCATTATAATTGTATCTCTTCAGAGTGTTATAGCTTTGTAAATATTTAATAATGTCTAGTTAAAATGTGGTATTATTAGAGTCTTTTGAAGTTGCATTTTGTTAATATCCAGTCATAAAGGATTTGGTATTTTAATAAGAGAACAACCCGGCAAGTTTCTTTGTAAAAGTGACAGTGTCTAAGAGAGAAATATTAAAATTATATACTTTATCAGCCACATAATTCATAGTTTAGATAAATGTTCCTTGATCCTTTTGGAAATTAGGACTGTGTAACTGATTATATCTGAAAGACGGAAAATAAATTTTCTGAAAGCATAATTACTTTGCTCAGTTTCAGCTGGAACACCTCAAAGTTTAGGGAACTGAGGAGTCCCAATTATTTAATTRAAAAGAATCAAGCCACCCCAATGTAACTGAAGGAGAGAAAGAAAAGAAATAGTGTTTGGGGTATTTGACAAGCATGTGTCCTTTTACTATAAGAGCAAATAGGAGCTGCTGTGATGCTTCTCACGATGTAGTAAAATAGTTTTATACGTTGAACTCTGAACAAGAAGCGCTTAATAGGTACTCAGTAGTAATTACAGTAATTTTTTTTTTTTTTGTACCATTATGTTGTACTGGGATTTTTTTTTCTTTGGTTATTAAGCCCAGCTATTTCTCTACTTAGTCCTGGATGCACAGTCTAGTTTCTTGTTAAAAAAAAWAATGCAAACACCAAGATACCATCTTTTTATTTGTTTGTGCAAAGCCTTTCCTAGATTGTACCTTAATTTTCTGATGAAAATGTGCACGTATTTGGTAATGTTTTAGAAGATAGGTAGAAAACCTAGCTATTAAGTGAGAAAGGCTGGTCACTTCTTACCGTTTCTAAACAGTTCTATGTTCCTATTCAGTGTCGTAGAAAAATAACCTAATTTTTCTGTTGTATTATTTGAGAGAAGGTGTGTTCAGGTGGAAAGCATTGATCCTTAAAGTTTGTGCAGAAGAGGGGATACAAAAGCATCTGTTTTGATATTCCTGAAGTCTACAACCTTCCATATAACCTTCATATGAAAACCTGGGAAGCAGAGAAAAGATTTTGTGTTCATAGCTCAATTACGCTTCACCTGCAGAAGCCACCTCCTTAATCTTAGCTTATATATTACATGACTATAGTATCGTCTTTCCTGATGAATCATTTTCTTGTTTGTCTTCTCAGCTGAGTTTCCTTAATGTAAAGTACCATTTGTTCTACGTTCACTCGTGACACTGTTGGCCAGCCTAGTTCCTAGAGCCAATGACATCTCCATTGAGTGCTTGTCCGAATGTACATTTACACTGTATGTGTGTATGTAACCATCACCAGAAGCTGAATCATTTTTGCTTCAGCAGGAGCTTTATTATTTACAGGAAATTCCTGCTCCCTTAAGGGTTGTGCTCTCCACTCTACTCACCCAACTGGGCGTCCCAGTTCCTCACTTCCCCTCAGCCTCCAAATACAGGAGCTTTCCCTCCTAGAATGATTTTTCCTGCTGCGTTACAGCCTCTGTTTTTCTGACCCTCCTTTTGGCTTCTCTGCTCAACTTGGCAGGGAGGTTTTTTTTGTTGAAGGTTGTTGCTACTTTTTTGTTCAGTTTATTTCTTCAAGAGATCCTTCTCTTGGAGGAGTCAACTGAAGGACATATCTACTGTGGAAAATGGGGGAAAATCATCTGAGACAACTGCTCTCTCTATATGCATTGGTTTTAAACTGCCACTTCTAAAGGGCAAGTGATAAAAGCCTCAAGAATTTCTCCTGGAAGAAGCCATCAGCTCTTCTGTGAAACTGGGGAGTGTTTAGGAGCCAGAGATACTATTGCACCTTCCTAGCAGCCAGCTCTTCCTCCTGTGTGTGAGGAAGTTTGCAAATTCCCCACGGTACAAGAAGAAAACTGGGGAGATGTTTCAGCTCCTACTGTGCCAACGGTACATGTTCAGCTAGTGCTCCATCAGCGGAGAAGTACAGACRTGAGAGCTCATCCCGCAGACACAAACATTACTCGGCTTCAGATCCTCAGCTGCAAATGGCAGGGCATTATCAGAGATGGGTAATGAGTACCCCAGCCTGGGACCAGTGTTTCCTATGGCTGCCTGTACCAGACAGCGGTGCCTCCTGAACTCAGGCTGCCTGATCTGCTGTAGATGTTGCACAAGATCCTTCACAAAGATACCTTGTTTCTTGGTGTCCCTAACCAGAAGATGTAATATCTGTTTCTTCTTGATGCTCTTGATCCTTATTCAGGATTTGTAATGAGGCAATTTCACCTTAGACATTTCAACACTCAAATCTCAGCTCACGCATCATCATTGGGTTCCCTATTGTTCCTGTGCCCGAAATCTGGAGGGCTGCCACCTGGCACTCCCCTCCACTTTTGGTTAGCTGTGTGCTTTCACTGAAGCCTCCTGGTGTGATATTGCCTTTGGAGAGTGGTCTTTGGTCTTTCTTGATCCAGGGGTTCAGAGACTCTTCAAGCTAACAGGATCATGTAAAGAGTAATCTGGGTTTTTGTGTCATGTGTTGGCTTGTTTTTCTTCAAGGTGTATTCTTTTTAGATGCATTCGCAGTCAGCCTTCCTATTCCTCTTCCTTCCTGGAAGCCACCAGTAATGTTTGTTAAGACCTTGAAGAAGGGAGGGCTTTGGCCGTTTACCTGCCCCTTCTATGGTTATACGCCACGCGTACAGACAGGCCAGGTTATAGATATACTTCTGTGTTTTGCTGAGGCAAAAAAAAAAGACCTGGCCTCAAATGCTTATGTGTATGCACACATACACAGCATGAATCCACGTATAGATGACCACGCCTCAAAGACGACCATTGAAAATCCAGTGCCTTTCTTTGTACGCATTATCAAAGCAGTCAAATAAATAGCAGTTTTGGAACATGCATTGGAAGTGAAGAAGTAGCAGGACTGAATGCTGTGTGCCTTCATTTTCAGTTGGAGTTCTGCAGCTCTGGCAGTTAGGATAATGCATCTTTTGAATTCTGAACTGGATTGCGAAGAGGTGGAAGAGGAGTAAATGCTAATTCACGGCAGGAGTTTTGGAGTCACTTACCTGACTCTGTCACACACTAATGTTTTGGATAGTGGAGGAGAAATAAGTGTTTCAGTTTGCTGTGATGAGCTTAAAATAGTCTCAGCAGCCAGGCTTGACTAGCCAGCTTTTCAGTTTCCTGCCGACTGCGGGTATCGTTCTAATACTATTCTGACATCTTTCCTCCTTTCTAGGGCTGTTTCCCTTTCTCCCTTTTGTGAACCATCCACACATCATGTGCAACTTCTTCCTCTAGCTGGAATTCATTGTCAGAGAAGAGAGTAAAAATACTGAAGCGTTTTTTTTTCTTTTCAGGATATTTTTGATGAATTAGTATGCTGACAAAAGTAAGAGCAAATTTTATCTGATATGGGAGCTTCAGATGGTTCCTGCATGGAATCAGTTGAATTCTCCATTTCATCATTAGTTGGGTGAATTGTTTTTACATTTCCATTCTCTGCTGAATCATTGAATACTGACTGCTCTGCAGGATTAAAATACTGGAATTTGTAGATCAGTAATCTCTTATAGGACATTCAACATTCTAATATTTTTTATTTAAATGAGCATGACTTATTAGTTTGAAATTATGTTGTAAAGGAATTGTACACACTTGGGCATAAATGTCACTAGAGTGAGAGAAGGTTGGAAACACAGTTTATGTGTATTTTAAATGACAGAAGTGAAATGCATGAGCAAACTTTCCTATTTGGCACTCTGCAGGATAACATGATTTAATTTTATTTACATTTCCACTTCTTACGTGTATCTATCAAAAGTAGCTGGCATGCAATATATGAGTTTTGTGGACGTGTAGATACATAAATGATGTGTGCATTGTATTCCAGCAAGATCAACATAGTATTGACACCTGCCTAACTGATCCGAAACGTTGAGAACCTTCAGTCTCATCATCCTGACATTCACTGCTTGAAATAATGAGTGTCATAGTCTGCCGTCTTCCATCACTAGAGCGAGACTGGACAGTTTGCCTTTGGATCCGAGTCATTTGCTGATGAAACTCGGGAACCTTACGTTCCACTTCAGGCTCTGGAGGAAATCATGCTTTACTGGGTCTTTTCTAGCGCTACTGTCTCTTGTCCAGAGGAGGCTGTGTGTATCACGATACGGTAGATTAGGTGATCCGCATATATGTAGGGTGACTTTTGAGATACAGTGGTCTATAAAGTATATGATATAAGATGATTTTTTAGATTTCTGACATTTTGAATAACTGATGATACGTGCTTCCACTTCTGTTTGCTGTTAAGCAGTCAGCTTGCATGTCTGTGCCTGGCAGATGTACAAAGCATAGCTGAACAGTTTGGTTACTGTGCTTGGAGGTACTCTGAAATGGCAGGGAATGAGATGAATGAGGAAAAATTATTGTAATGAAACTTTGAAAATTGCTTTCCTGTATATTTCTGACTATTGTGAGCTGTTACTCGTATGGCTAGAAGCAGGAAGGTCCACCTGTGATCTCTTAGCAGAAGAGGAGCTGTTTTTCTGGGAGGGTTGTTTGGCTGTTTCCAGGATTGTAACTTGGAGAGAGAATACTGTTTGGAGAGATGTTGTCTCTTTTATCTGAACAGCGGTCATCTTGCATTGTATTGTGGTTAATCAGATATGTATGCTAGCCAGAGCTCATCCTCGTTAGGACTTGAATAGGAGACTTTAGCAAATCTTTAAACATTTACTAAAATGCAAGTTTGCATGAGTGCACACTAAGGTGTTTGYGTTTCTTTTCTGTTTGAGGCAACATGATTTGTATATAACAGAATGCTGAAAATCTCCAATGTAGTCCGTCATATTTTGGTGTTAAGTCACCCTGCTATAGTATTCTTCACCTATTTTTTATGATATATGAAATCTTTGGAAGCATTCATAGTGTTTTTACCAAGATGCTTTTGCCTGAAAATTGCGTAACAGTGAGGGGAAAAAAAAAATCTCTGCTCAGTTTTCGCATTGTTGGTATTCTGGATTTATATGCAGAAAAACAAATGAACCAACACTTACAGATTAGTTCAGGACTGGTGACGTTCAAGAAAATTTTTTTTTGGCCATCATAGTGCTGTAGCAAACCAGCCCTAATTGTGTAAGAATGAGTGTGGCAGTTATGCTGGGTGGGGCTGGAGATGAAGAAGTGCAGTCATTTACGGTCTCAGCAGCCAGCAGAATGGGTTTGAATTAAAGCGGGACCTCCCAAGGGAACCCAACTACAAAATGGGTTCTTGTACTTGAAACCTGCTGTGTTCAAGCCTGAAATTCTTCCCTTGGTGTATTCTTTCTCTAATGTATCATACATCCTGAGATTGCAGAGACAAAAACAATGATATGCCAGGTGTGCTCTCYGAAGAGCTAAACATGCAATTTTACTGTTAGGGAGGATTGGATTCTTCCAGTTTGAGTAATGTTTATTGTCGGCTGCTGCTGGAGCTCGCAGAAAGACTGGATTTGCTTGTATGCATCTGGGTTAGGGTTGTTATCTATCTTGGTTGCTGATTTTTATTTTGATTTATACAAATGTGAAAAAGATTGCCCATCTAATTGTTCTATGTGTCTGACATGAAATACAGGCAAGCTGTGGCATTTGAAGATAAGCCTTGCATGTTCTTGTCGCCCACAAACAGTTCCTTCTTCCCCTACTTCTGACTTTCTAGCGCTTGGAAAAAAAGATGAGCTCTGAATGAACCCTGAAGGTCAGTAGATTCAGGCTGTTTCATTCCGGCGAGGGAGTGAATTCCAAAGCTGTGGGGCCCTCACAGCTAAATGCAAAGATGTGAGGGTTGGCAGAGAACTAACAAAAGATATTGTCCAGCCTCTGCATCCCACCAGAGGAAGGTGATAAGGGTAAAAGAAAGTGGACAAACAGAATTTGGCAAATAGTTCTCAAGATATATGCATGACAGTAAATGCATTTTTTAACTTTACCTTTCAGTGTTTTCTTAATAGTAAAAACTATTGCTCTAAAAGTTTGCCTATGGGCTGGATCGTTCTGATTTCTAACTGAATTATGCCAGCAGTCCTTTATGACCAGAAGCAAGTTGTTTATGTTCAACCCAGGGCAGTACAAGTTGGACAGGGCACCTAGCTGGCAGGTCCCACAGGGCTGTTTTTCATTACAATTCCGTAGTCAGTTTTTGTGCGATGTGAAGTGTGAAATACTGTCATTAAGGTGAAGTCAATCAGCTTTAAAACCCCACTACTGTTTTTGTTTTCTTTTTCTGTCCAGTCTATGTTGCAGAATTTTACTGTCTCCTTACACGTAAAACTCACGCACTTGATGTACTAGGCTATTGTCTAATTACATTAAACCGTAAAATGTTGCCTGTGTTAGAAGTGATCGTATAAATGCATCAACATCGGTGAACCAATTATGCTACCATTTAATTTAGCTCTGAATTAGCCCAAATTGAATTGAACAGCAATTTCCCTACCCACCGAATACAGCCAGGTTGTCTTCTGCCAGACAAGGAGATTTGGAATAGTCATTAAAACAAAGGGGCTTTAATTCATCATTTTTTATATTTTATTTCCAAGCAGTGAATCCAGCCTATGATGATGTGACTTTGAACAAATTGGTTTACTGCTCTATGCCTCAGTTTGTATCCACTGGCAAATGTGATAATGCTCACCTCAGGGAATATACGTGAGGCACCACCAGTTGCAAAGCGCTGCGAGTTGCTTAGCAGGAACGAGCTATAAAGGTTTAGGATTGTATTGAAATCACCCCCAACCCCTTCCCTTCCCTCCCACTCCAGTGCTGCTAGAGAGCGCTTGAAAAGACACCTCTTCTCCTCTTTCATTATGAGTAGAGAAACTTTTGTACACTTGCCAATGCAAAGATGTTATGTATGTCATTAAAACTTGCACTGTCCACACTTCAGAGAGGCCTTGCTCGATTCCACCTACTGCATCATGGACAAAGAGCCCTATACATTTATTTCTCTTTTATTATGGTAACGAAAGTGTACCCATGCTTATCTTGACGGTATTTAACGTTGCTTTCTTTGCTAATTATAGAATGCCTGACCCGGATTTCACCGTCAGAGATGTGAAGCTATTAGTGGGTAAGTTATTTTGAATGCACTGGATTAACTCTATACAGAACAGAATTGCTTTGAAATACTTGTCCAGTTGTGTTTGTAGACATTTGTGATAACTCTCAGAATCTGGGAGAAGGCATGGAGCAGCAATTTGTAAATTAAAAAGGCTGGAAGAACCCTAATTAGTAGTTGTGCTGACCGGACTCTGATCTCATGCTGGATAATTGGCCATTTGAAAGAGAGTGAATGCTTTTGCTCTTAACAGGTGTCCTGCATACAGTTTTGTGATCCTGGAAAGCGGCAGCTCTATTGATCAAGTTCCTATTTTTTTTAATCTGTTGTAGAGCATCTGTTTGTAAAAGGTATGATTGGAGCCACATCACCTTTTGCCTGTGCTCTCCCCACAGTCTTTATCAGTGTCAGGCCAGGTCAGTGCTTTGAGGAAAGGTTGCTAAGAGAGACTGAGCACAAAGCTTTGCAAACTGCCTGTCTTTTTGATAAGACAGAAACCAGAGAAGTGGTGACTGTAATGATCAAATGTTTCCTAGCAATTTTTGCAAAAGAACTTTTTTTAACTCTAGGAAAAGCTACATTTTGAGTAGGAGATTATACTGTATGTTTCTTTGAAATCTGCTTTTACTGAAGATGGATGTGTTATTTATCGTTTATCTGAAATTGTTACTGAATAGTGATACTGCACTCTGTGAAGTTGTCGCTGTGGAGCTAGCTGAGTTTTGGATGTGTTAGCTGCAGTCCTTCACGGAGATGTTTAACTGCATTCTTGCTATTTAGAATTTACTGGTTTTATTTACCTGTGTTGTGGCAGGAGTTAATCTTCTAAATTAGCCCAGTTGCTGCATTCTGAAAGACTAATTTTTGAAAATTACTCCTGAGTTTAATAATCAATAGGAATATCATGTCTGGAAAAGATGTAGTTAAGAAAAACAAGGGAGAGGAACTTGTGCCTCATTTCTGTTCAGTTGGGGTTATCTGTGAGAGAGGGGTTATCTCTGATAACCTTCTTTCACAAACAAAACTTGGCAATGTTGCTTTATTTATGACCATTTGTAAGTTCGGGGGAAAAAAAAGCCCCAAACCTCTTTGGCAGAAAATCTTAGAGAAGTGGTGTGGGAAGTGCTATTTGGTAGCATTTCTGTTGGTCAATCTGCAGTTAAATTAGGAAATAATATGAGGGTATTTGGAAGTCCTAAATTGTATGGATTTCCTAAATACCTGCATGTGCACATTTGTACGTATGGAATACCTCTTCTTGCTGTGGAGGAGCCTTGTGCATAAACCTTGTAATTATCTGGACCCTGTTTGCAATTTTCTGTGAATTTGTTCCATAGCTGATAAAGTGCCATTTCTGTCTCTGAAACTGCTGAAGTTGAGGGTCTGACTTTGAGATGTTTGGAACAGCATAGTGTTGCATAACAACATTGTTTTTCCTGTATAACAGTCAAAGTGTGGGAGTTGCATTTCCTCAAGATTGATGTCCCTTGAAGTATTAGGGGGGTGGAGATTCCTGTGTACACGGCCAGCAAAGTGGGAGGATATTTATAAATAAAATTAGATTTATAAAACAATGGAGCAGAAATAACAATTGTAATTAACTTTGAGATTAACTTTAATGTAAAAGTGTGCCGTTTCTCACAGCTGGTTCAGCAATCCGTGTATACGCTCTTGGCCAGATACTGCACGTCATGGGTCTTTTTTTATTGTGTTCGCACAAACTCCCTTTGGAGTCATTGTACTGAACCTGTAATGTGGTCAAGAACATTGTCACCTGCTGTCTTTTTTTAATACAGTTGATGACTTCTGGCATCGCAGGTGGAAACTTTGATTCAAAAGATCTAAAATATTTGGGAAATGGACTGTAAGTTATACCTGAAAAATCGTGGTTCTTATGGCAAATCGTTTCTGTCGCTGTGGAATTTGTGCCATATGTAACAGCCACGTTGACACTGAAAGCACATGGGGGCAATTCCTGTCTCCATGCCAAATTTCTAAATTACCTACTAATGACTTCAGGAAACTGGTGAGCCATTTTCATGTTGCATATCACTGCTGATAATTTTTTCTAGTTTTAGCTTAATATATATGTTACACTCACAATCTAATGTTCAAATAAAGCAGATGAAAATTCTTGTTTTATTAATAGCTCCTGAGATTGTCCCTGCATTTTTTCAGTAGACTCCTCAGCTCTTGCCTGAACCTCCAGGTATCTGCGTTTCTGAAGTGCAGTGTTTTCAAAACTTATTCAATGCCTTGCTGAACCTGGGAGGGGAATGATGTTTTGCGAATGTGAAATGGAATCATCATAACTCTCTGCATCTGAATGTGCGTGGGAGTCGATAGAGGGAGAACATAGCTTGAAAAATGTTGTGTTCTGTGTAAACTTGTTGGTTTTTTAAGTGCTCGTCATTATAGTATGCTGGTGCTATTTAAACCTATCATTTGTTCTCTTTTCTTCTTTGAATCAGGGGAAACATGTTTGTTATAGAACATTTTGAAGAGATGGTGCTGGGTTTTTCCAAAGCACATAAATTCCATAGGAAGTTACTGAGCCTTTGGTCTCAAATTATTCTGAAATCTTACTTTCTATTTCTAACGTGATTGTTGTATCATCTCCATATTTGGGTACCTATAAGTCACAAGGAAATAACAACAATTGGTATCCTAGCTTTTTTCATTTCCCTTTGAAAACTCTAGTCTGTGGCAATAATAAGGAGGAAAAAAAAAAGGTGGTTTTTTTGATTGTTGTTTGTGGTTACTTGGGCTTAGGTGTCTTTTTTTTTAATGTTTCACCAGACTTCCAAAGAAACATTGCCATTGCTTGTTGGATTTTTTTGTTTTCATTGCTTAAAAAATGCAGATACCAGCTGTAATTTAGTTTGGTAACGTTTATGACCTGCACATTAGTGTGCGTGAATGTGCACCTATGCGTAAGGTGTGTGGATGAAACACTCTTCCTGTACAGTAGCTTTACTTTAAAGAACAAACACTTTAAACTGCACGATTGGAATAATGCTTATAACTAGACTCCTACCTCCATATGAAAGATATCCTGAATATTCTTTAAACCTGAGACAGTGGATTAATTTCAGCAGTTGGAATTTGTCTGATCTCTGAAATGGCTGTGAGCCAAGAATACAAATGGAGAAGAGGAGAGGAATTACTGGCCTGCTTAGGAACTTGAAACAACTCTTGAAAGAAGAAAAACTCTGTTGTAATTTAGTAACTATTAAGCTTTGCAATTTCATTGTCTAAGGTAGATTTGGTTTCTAATTCTGGAGGAGAGAATGTCACTGTCATCTCTTCGTAAGTTGATTTAAAATTTGACAAAGAGGGTCATTGGCCCTCTTGACATCTCCTTAAACATCTGCCACATCTGCACTAAAAGTTTGATGAGTGTTATTTCTGCAGGCTCCTTATTTTTCACTCTTGGCATGCCATGCTGGTGTATTGGTGGTGTTAGTATATGCATATGGACTACTTAAAAAACAAGTGCACAGCAGTAGCTAGTAAGTATTGGGGCTTGGTTTTATTCCAAAACTTTTTGCACATTTGCAATTGTTGTCTTTAGATTTGCATAGTATCTTGGTTTATGTCCTTTTTTCTTTCTTTCATGTTCCCCTACTCCCTTGTTTTCAGGGCTCCCAGAAGTTCAGAGAACTTATCCCCGTTGTCCATTTCTTCTTCTTTGTAGTTAACTAGAGTCAGTCTTCCAGCCAGTGAACAGTGTATCTCAAGGATACTCCCAGACAGGGCTACTGGTGAGACTCTCAGACACTGTTCTTTTTCCCTGGCTGCTAGTCAGATAAATGTAAAGCACAAAGCTCTCTAGAAACGTTGCAGAAGTATCTTTACAAAAAAAAAAAAAAAAAAAAAAAAGAAGGGGTCAAGTTAGCTGAAGAACTGATTATGGGGAGTAACAGGCATGTGAAGTGGTAAGTGTTGGGACAGCACAATAGCTATTACTAATTTTTCCTCAGACTGTGTGATTCTGAGTGACTTATTGCTCCTCATGCCCAGGAGAGGCAGCTATACAGAATAATTGATGTTTTCCAGGCCTCTTGTGTTGGCTCCTTCTGCCAGCAGTGCTTCTGGGCCACAGCACGGAGAGCTGCTGTCACAGATGGGCAGGAAAGAAAAAGCGTGTTTTCCCAGATGTGTCTGCCTGAATCTCCAAACATACATACCTGTGTGAATGCTTTATGCTAATTACACTAAAGAACAAATGAAGTACACTTGCCAAGATTAGCCTAAGCCTGAGCAAGGAGAAAGGTAGCTGCCTGGCTCAGCAAGCTGTTTGAAAGCCAGGGCTTCTGTGGTAGCCGTTGACCATCTCTAGCCTTTGCTACTCCTAAATTCAAGGACCGAATGCAATCATTTGCTTTAGACTTTGATGTCAGAAAGCCAAAGCATTCCATTTTTTCATTTGTTTGATTTTTGTCTTTGTATGATGTCCATGAAGAATAATACAATCTGAAGAAGGGACCACTGAGTAGTTTTGGATAGCTGTGGACCACATAAAGGAGAGAAAGAAAGAAGAAGCATACATGAATGTGTGCATCAATCCGAGCTCTTTTCTCTTGCTTTGATTACTTTTTTTTTTTTTTTAAGTGGTTTGCTTGGGTCAGCACTGATTGAGTTTAAAAGAGTATCTGCTTTTCTGTGGCATCTGCAGTGTCTTGCCCTTTGACTTGTAATTGATGTCTGCGCTGCCTTTGTCTTCCTGGGTTGTCACAGTATGCCCAGGAACTCCCTGGGTAGGTGTGGAGTCCCTGCACAAGCATGGTGTCTATAGCGAAACAGTAACAGATAGTCTGGATGTATTTACTTTTATTTTTTATTTTTAGCTGACCTCTCTTCAGTTTGCATGCCACAGGCTGGCTGTCTATCGCTATTGAATCCCAGCTTTTGCACTCATACCTAAATAAACTAAATAAACCACTAAATAAACCTCAGTGGTGCTGCTGGGTCTGTAATGTGCATTGCCTCCTCTCTACAGGCTGGTGTAGCTTTGTGTGCCCGGGTATGTATTATACACCCTCAAAGTCAAGCTTGCAATCCCGGCTAGTGGCAAAAGGGGCAATTTCAAAACATGCTGAGGATTGTAAGAAAGAAAAGAGACTTTCAGTTATTGTGATCCCTGGGCTGAAGAGGTTAAAGTTGTGACCACAGCGGTCACTTCTGTAGGATCAGCAGCATTGTTGTATGGAATTCACCGTGCCCAGCCGGGCATTGTATCAGTGGGAACAGTGCAAGTACAGGACTTACGCTATTCATGGGGTGGTCTAACAACTGACATAAACTCACTGATTGATTTTATTTAACTAACTCACTAAGGGTTTATTTATAGAATTTAAAAAAAAAGTGTAGGAGCAGTGAAGAATGTATCATCAGTCATGTATTTTGCTATTAAAATCTGATGCTGTAGACTGGACTGGGCCATAATGCTTAWGTGGATAGAAAATGTTTGGTTCCCTTCATTTAGTTGCTGTGCTCTCTTCACAAACTGTGTTGAAAGGCTTTGGTGTTTTCATGTTGTATAAAGAATCTAAGTAAAGTTGAAAGCAGCAAAGCCTTTAATTGTGATAAAATTTGTGCATTGAGGTATGGCAGTAAAAAGCAAACATGACAAAGCTCCAAAAACTGTTGCAGAGAGCAATCTTCATCTGGCCCAAGGAGATGATGCACAAGATGGGACCTAATAGATCATTTCAATATTTGATTTCTGTGATTCTGTCAAATCTTTAAAGACCTGGCGGCAGGCTTTGATCTCCAAGACAAAGGGTGAAAGGAAAACCAAGGCTCTACATATCGTGTTGCTTTCTTTGCTGGGAGTAGCTGAAGAGATATCTGATTATTGCTGGGTTTTGCCTTCTCATTAGAAACACCAAAAGAACAGGAGCTGAGCCAAAAATTTCAGTTGCAAATTGAGTGTTTAAAAAAATATGTGTGAAGGTCTCTGCCTCAACTATGAGTTTATAATCATGGTGTCAGTGGAGAAAGATAATAGAATAAATTGCATCATTAAATCCCAGACGTTTGCAAGGGAAAAGCCCTATAAATAAGGGGGTTTGGCCCTGCAAGTGCAGGTCAGCCTTCTCTTGTGCTGCTGACAAGTACCAGTTCTGGAGGAGATGCTGTGTGCCATCATATATCTGCTCATAGTTTATTCCCTAAGTGAGTAAGATGTTAAGGACTTCATTGTACTGCACTGAAGTGAGCAACTGAGCTTTCTTTAACATCAGTGGAAGAAATTAGACCTGCAGAGGAGTATTTCACTGGCTGTTAAGGTTTTTTCACAGGGGAGAGACCTAGGCAAGTTTTCTGAAGTTTTGCATCGCAACATTCTGCTCATTGTAGGAGTAACTGCAATTCCACAGTGTAATGGTGCACAGTAAATAGTGGCCTTCTTTTCCCAGGTGGAAACTGGGCTGAAAGGTGAAATGATCTGCTCAGGTGCCTGTTCAGTGTGGTGCTGGAAAATGAATTTAGGGAGTCTCAGTTTCTAGTTTTCCTGTAAACAATAAATGATGTACTGAATGTGGCGAGCCATGTGCAGGGGTCTGCGATGGGGTGGAACAAGTTCCCTTACCAGTTAATGTAAGCAGGCTGATTTAAATAATTTAAATTCAGTTGGGACAGAAGGGATTACTGCCCGTCAAGTTTACATAACAGCCATAAGCTATGTGAGGCTCTGTATCTTTCATCTAGCCGTTTTTGTTCTGTTAAATACATACGCTGCTGTAGTCCCCAGGAACTCCAGCAAAAATGAGACTATACATGCCAGGTACTTCACAGAAAGACAAGAACCCCCCTAATCCATACTTCTGGAAGTAGGTGATAATGAAGGGGGAATGGAAAGAGATGCAAACGTTGTAGGTAATGATTATTCTGGGTTTATAAAATGTGATTTTTATATATATTAAAAACTGTAAACACATTTATAGATGAATACATATACATATGTATAAATTTCATTCAGTACTCAATCAAGAATCATAAGTGGTGTCTCCACAGAAGAGAAAATTGTGGTGGTGGTGACTGTAGATCAGGTGGGTGAAGGCAGGAGGGAGGGCAGAGACCATGTAAAACATTTCTTTTACATTAGCATACATTTCTTCTGGTGCGTTAGCACAGCAGTTCCCGAGTTGGCTGTGCAAATGCGTTCAGCTTTTTGTTAGTAGCTACTCAAAAAAGCTGAAAGCAAACC
Source organism: Phoebastria nigripes (assembly GCA_035582835.1). Classification (NCBI taxonomy): domain Eukaryota; kingdom Metazoa; phylum Chordata; class Aves; order Procellariiformes; family Diomedeidae; genus Phoebastria; species Phoebastria nigripes. The sequence continues at coordinate 1,064,575 of JAYKAV010001543.1, forward strand.
AGATAACTGTCTCTGAGTAACTACTTCCTAGTGATTTTTTGGTTCATTCCTCCTGCGTGTTTGCTTCCCCTCTCAAATTGATCTGCTCTGAAAATTGTATCATGGTTGAATTCACATCGAACTACAAAGCAAGTCGAGAGGCTCGTAGTGTGGTCTGTGGGCAAGTAGGGGAAATTTTGTCTTAATCAATGTACAGTTCTCCATCCTGTGAAAGAAAATTAGCCGTGCAGATACAAAAGAAGGACAAAGCAGCCACACACTGCAGTTCAGAAAACTTTCCATCATTTCTGCTGAATAGGGACCTAGTGTTGCTTTTTCTATAGAGCAACGCTCCATTTGTTTCAAGGAAGTTGTGAAATTGGAGACCGAGAGGAGTTAGGAGGGAGGCTCATTAGAGAAACTTTGTTGTGAGGAGTGCTTCCCAAAATTAAACAGGCTGTTCAAAGGAAGTGCAAAAGTCTGCCCTCAGACTTGCATCTAAGTCTTGATTAAGATGTATGGTTCTCCCCCTGTGCAGGGACTTGTCCTGTGAATGGGAGTGCCACGTTTGGAAGAGCAGAAGAGCTGAGTCAGGAGTCGTTAGCTGCTGTTTCTCCAGGAGTCTTGTGGAGGGATAAGGAAGAAGCAGTGAGGTCTTTGCTCTGTTCCTAGTGTCCAAATAATGCATTTTTCAAAACGCAGTGGACCAGGCTCTTCTAGGGGAGAGGAGTCAACACTGATCTCATGGGAGGGGAGGTACTTGTATGAAATATTTCCATTCATTGTAAGATTTCTCCTCTTGTTGCTCATGGTTGTTTTTTGTGCCCCGCGGTGTGATCTGTGCCTGGCTTGCTCTCTCTGGGTTCTGCTTTTTTCCTTTTCATGTAAGTGGGACTGTTGGAGTATTAACCAAAACTGAGTTAATGAAAGCATCCTCATTGTTCTTGTGGTTTGGAAGGCCAATGTCTGTGTAGTTTTATAAAAAGCAACTTGTGAACATGTTCTTCAGCCTGTGAGGATTCAGATTGAGGGTACCTCAGTCTCTGGATCCTGCAAGTCACACCCTAAATTCATCAAGGGACTCAGATCCCCAAGAGACAGGACATCTCTCCGATAGCTGAGAGGGTCAGAGGGATCCAAGAGCACTTTGAAGGCAGGAGATAAGGATGGCTCCTTGCAGAATGAGGCTGAGCTTGGATGTTCCTCACAAGTGACTGTAAAATAATTGCATGTTGGTGCTATTCCCATTGATCTGAGGATCCAAACCCAAAACCTGTGCTTTATGGGAGCTGACTTATGTACCTGGCTACAAATTTTTTCAAGGGGAAAAATGGAAAATCAGAAAGCAGGGTACGTCAAGGCCAGAGATTTGTCTCAGATGTTACAAGGCTATTTGCAATATTACAGCAACATGTGTTTGAGATCCAGTCTTTATAAAAACAAACAGTTCCTCCATATTGTTTTGTGGCCAAAACTTGTTTTAAAATCTCCCACTATTTTTTAAAAACACTTTGTTTTTAAAATCAAGTTCCAAATGTCCTCACAGTCATGCTGTTGGGACTGCCAGCATGCTTCATGCTCTGAAGCTTCTCTGTAATTGGGAAATCTGCTAAGTCAGATCTCAACTAAAATCAGCAAATAAATGTTACCACTGAAAATGATAACTTCCAAGTGCCTCTAAGCTAGGATGGAGTCAAACCAATGGTCTGAAGGGTTTAACAAAGGGGTTTATAGGTACTGTTGGTGTGAACTGGCCAGACTTCTAGCTGTTCCAATTCTTTTTAAATGTGAGAACTACAAAGAGGAAACATCTGGACAATAAAAAAAAAGCGCTGTTTTATTGAAGTGATTCATTCCAATTCTGTCTAGCAGGTTTCTCTTTTCCAAGTACAGCACTGAAGACTTATTAGCTCATCCTTTTGTCTTTGTCTTTTTTTCTTTCTTTTCCCTTGAGCGACCTCTCCTGTTTTCTTTGTATCCCTCTTTCTTTGATGAGGCTACTGTACTGTACAGAACTCATTTTACTCCCTAATCTCATAGTAGCTTGTGAGGAAGTACAAATAAATCCTTCCAGACTTGAGCAAGTGCTGTTAGGATACTCTTACCAACCATGAACCAATAATGATAGAGAGATCAACATACTTTGCTGTAAGCAGGACCAGTAGGACTTGACAGGTGGGTTTTTGTTTGTTTATCATGGGATCTATTAGTTCTTTGTAGGACACCAGCAGTCGTGTATGTTGATCAGACAACGTAATGTGATTTCTGAACTGTTCCTCTCTCTGCTCCCTGTTTGCTCAGGTCTAGGAAGAATTACAAAGTTGTGGAGCTGCGCTGTGTTCTCTCCTGGGCAGAATTAGAATTAGAAACTAGACTTCAGAGTTTCTGAATGGATTTTTTTCAAGTGCAGGTTACATCAGTGATTTTCCTACAGTCTGAGGGCTCTACCTAATTTGTTGAAAGTTGAAGCCATTTGTAGCAGCTCTGAAGCAACCCTTTGGGACTTTGGCATCCACTGATAGTAAGGTGGAGCAGTGCACGTATAAAGTGGAAATCTCTCTATATTAAAGTGGCGTATCGCAGACTTTCAGAGGACATTGCTTTATTTAACATGCACTGGTTTTGTGCCTCTTAAATAGCTTATTGTTTAAGAAGAAAAGCTCCAGTCTGTAATATCAGAAGGGGACGCTGGGGCTATGGTTCAGTGTCACTATGATTTCCCAGAGTAGCTGCCAGCGCTGGTGCTCAATGCACATCCCTTACCCTGATGTTTGTGGAACTGTGCTGTGAAGCAGGCAGGGAGCTGACCCCGCTTAAAAAATTATTTAAGCCTCATCAGTTTCTTGAGTACTGGTGAACAGTTTGTATCATGAAACCAGGACCTGGGGCAGAGAGAGGTTAAAACTTACCCAGTGCTCCTGATAGACTGGAAATAGAAACTTGCCCCTCTAATTCCAGTACCGTGCTCTGGTGCCAGACCATCTTTTTGTCATCTAAACTGGCATCTAGTTTTTGCTGTTGCTGCCTATTATGTGCCCTGGTATAGTGTCTCTGTTCTTTGTGCTACCCACTGCATCTAACAACTTGGGGTTTTGCCATACCAATTAAGGAAGTCTAAATTGGTGTCCTGCTCATTCTCTTTCTTCTCTCCCCACTTCTGGCATTGCTCTCCTATCCCCTTCCTGTGTGCTGCCACGGGCTTTGCTCTTTCTTGCAGTGAGGTGGTTCAGAAAGTTGAACTGGCAGAAAACTCACACTGTCTTCCTCCCTTGCAGAGAGGGGGAGGAATTTTTTTTTTTTTTTTTTTTAATTTATTTTTAATGCTGGTTTAGCTCTCAGCACTAACCGATGCTGGGCTAAAACATGATGGATGTCGCCTTCTACCTCTGTCGTGAGTTTCCACTGGGGAGCTGTGCATCAGAAGAGTGCCTGATGAGTGAGCCTTGATCCATGATCCATGACAGGGCTTCTGTACAATAAAATAAATAAAAAGAAGGTATTTGATGCTCCCTCTTTATGCTTTTTTTGGGTCTTAGAAATAAAAATGAAATATTATGATACTCGCTTGCCTATGTTTAGCATGTCCGCTGACTTGCCATTTTGGAAGTAGAACCATTTCTATTTTTAGAGCTGAGCTTCCTGTTTGAGCTCTCTTTAAGTTTGTCCTTTGCCTAACACAGTCAAACTCTTTAAAAAAATCTTAGTTAAACTGGGACAGTTTTGCTAAAAACAGTCATGTTCACGTCTGGATATAAACAGCAGTAAATCTGCTTTGAATGAATGTTATAATAAAAATTAAACCTCCCAAAAGAATGTATTTCCATGATGTCAGAACATGAAAGTGAAATTGAACTGATGTGTTGATGTGGTCAGGGTCATCTCAAAGCCTCTGTCTACAAGTGCATTTAAAAATGAGTTGTCCACGTGGGAAATTTAACCAGAATAGCTATTTTAGAATAACTCCCCATAGTCACACTGTTCTTCTGCAATAAGCATCCTCTGCTTTAGCTCATCCAAACTAGAAAAGAGCTGTCTTATTCTGGAATAGCACCCAAGATCCTAAATATTTCATGGTAGTTGTTATGCTTTAGTGTCACAATTTACCTTAGTCCAAAATGACCTTCAAGTGTAGCTATGCCTTTACCTAAAATATATATATTAATATCAGCATGTTCTGGAAGTCTGATGTAATCACAGCTATATACATCTTAAGATGTCCTCATTAAAGCATGGATACTAGATGTGTGGTGGTGTTGCCAACCCTTTGACGGGGCACCTTTAAATACCAATCTAGACCAAAGGAGAGCTGCAGGATTGCTGATGTAATTCACACATTAATTGGTAACATGAATGGTGGTTGAAGGTCTTCTTCCATTTCCTAATTGCCAAGTGTCAGGAAATCAAGGCTATAATGTTTCTCATTATGGGCTGATGATGAGATTTCAGGAGGCAGAAAAGGCAATCTAAAGGAAGAGTCAGTCTTTCCCTCCCAGTTCTGGCTGTTCCACCCCTGCTTGTGCCATGCTGGCTCCTGATCCTGAGGTCCTTCTCCTGGTCCAGCTTTGGTGCACATCTAACCCCTCAGTGAGCTGATCCAGTTCACACTATCAGCAGAAAACTAGAAAACCAGAAAAAGGAAAATGTTTTCCTGATATCTTAGTAATCTCCATTTGCTTGCCCCAAAGTCAGAGGAGTGCCAGGGTCAAAGTGAGAGAAGGTCAGGGCTGCACAGCCAGGACAGGGGAGGTGAGACCTTCGAGGAGCAGGGAGCTTTTGAATCATCTCAGCTGTCTCCCAAAACCTCTCCTTGATGGAGAGCTGTGCTCCATCCCTCTGAGCTGGATGCTGAGTTGCGGGCTGGGCTTTGGCATGTGTTGCCAGATGCCCCGGGCACAGCTACGCTCTTCTTCCCACCATTAATATTACTGGTGGAGCACATCACAAGAAAGTATAGCTTGGAATTTAGAATGTAAATAAGGCCATAAAAAACTAAATTGTCCTTTCTTCCTTGTTGGGGTGTGGTTCTGCGTCAGAGGCAGCTTTCTTAAAAATAAAAGGAGAATAGATTGCACTGATCCAATCAATGCTCCTTTGTACTTGTCTTTCGGAAAATAAAGAACTCTGCTATTGCCAGATTAACATGTCACTTAACAAAATAATTTAATTTCTGTAGGATTCTTAGTATGCAAAGATGCTCTTGATAGTGTAGAATACAATGATACTATAAAATGCTATTAACATGAAATTATTTAATTTTTATAACATTTTTCCTGTATTTTATCTGTTACTGTTAAATATGTTTTATGGTGAGACATTTTAGGAAATAATCAATGGTCTTAAAATAGATTTGATAGATATATAAAACATAAAATTTTCAACAAAGTTATATCCCTTCCCACTTTCCTTAGAACTTGTATTATTTTCCTTTCTGTAATTGTTCTTTGTGTACTAGTTCTGTCTTTTCAGCTACCTGGAGTATGCGTATATATAGGTTAATGCATTTGGATACTGTATAAAAATTAAAAGTAAAACGTTTCTTTGTACATGGATTTTTTTTTCCTAGGTGGTTTTCACTGGCTGAAGTTTCAAAGAATCACTGAAAATTACAGTTTATGTTTTGGGTAAATGTAAGGATACTAATTGATTCTATATAATGCCACTAAAACACATTCTTTGCCCTGAGCCTCTTTCTTTAGTCTAGTCCTGTAGCATTAAGGCTTAAGATTTTTTGCTGGCTTAAGCTCTTCCTGTGGACATGCTCTAAATACCTTACCTTTTGTTGCGTGGAAAAAAACCTAATAACATGGGTTATTGCAATTTGGCAGTTTTATACCAAATGATAAAGCTGCAGACACCGAAGAGGGGAAGGAGGGGGAAAGTACATGTCAGGTACTCGTAGCTTTACATCTCCATAAGAAGGAAATTATTTAACCCCACTGAAAAGGCTCCTGCTCTGCAGCCAGTGTGGCATGTGCTGGGGAGCTGGGGGGGGGCAGATACCCGGGCGAGGGGGTAAAGAGGAAAGGCAGAGAGCACTGCGAAGGGGGAGCTGGATGGCTTGGGGATACTTGTTTCATGGTGGACCAGGCTGTGCTGGGGAAAATGCTGGGTGAGAAAACTAACTGGGAGGCGTGCAGGAGAGATGTGTGGAGTGTCCGAGCTGGACTCTTAATTCCCTTTGTTCTTCTGTGCCCTCTGGTGGATCTGGGAGCGATGGTATCGGTACGTGTCTCTTAAGTTGTTCTTACCCTGGGTCTGAAATGCAGGGAATGTCGTGAAAAGCTCCACTTGAGCAAGGACTTTCTGCTCTGATTCACATCCCTCCCTGTTAGTATGGGATATCATAATAGTCTCCTGTGGGTAGCAGAAGAATACGTGCTTTCCAGCTCTGGGAGCTCCGGAGGGATTAACCGGGATGCAAGTCAAAGCCTCAGTCTTTAGGTACAATTAACCCGCTAGTGAAGCCAGCAGATTTCCTGAGGCTCTGCCAAAAATCTTGCTTTACAAACCAAGGATTTTTTTCCCAGTAAGAATCATAAAGATCAGGAAGGACCAGCAGGCCTGTCCCTTGGCATTTGAGGTTGGTTTCTGGTTGTAGACACCATACTGTACCTTAGGCACAGATCTTACTTCAGTCACAAAGGGTTAAAATAATTCCCCAAGCTAGCTTTATCCTCTTAATGGACAGGCTTGATAATCATTCTTACAGAAAGGACATTTCGTCTTTCCTCTGCAGTGGGAGAGTTGCACCTTTTCCTGCCGGTGGTGCGCTGGGGAAGAGACAGCAGCCTAGAAAACACTGGTGTAATTTTCACCTCTGATTCGCACCTCCTGTGCATTTCTTGTATTCTACTGCGTGGTTCGTGTTTGCTTTGCTTATGGACCACCTCTTGCTTCCACTGCTCCTAATACCAATGCTAAATCCATGTCAGGGGAAAGGATAGGCTATTTTGAAGACTGGAGTCCGGTAGCCTGGGTAATGCAAGTCTGAAGCTGTTTCAGGTCAGGGCAGGGGAAGGCAGTGCTTCACCTTTTTAGAAATGGGCAATGGCAACTGGTGGACCCCAGAGGAGATTATTATAGTCCCAGAATTTCCCATTCACTGTTCCCTCTCTGGCAAGTCGTTACAATATTCTATACGTGAAGCAAAGTGTGGGTGCACATTCTGCAGGGGAGATCGAGGAGAGCTTTGCTGAATGACTTCGGAGCTGGAGCCCGTCATTCCTGAAGTCTCTCTCTGGGGTGGGCTTGGCAAAGCTGTGATTTGTGAAGGCGTTTGCCGATGCAGGGAAGGTGCCTGTGTCACTTGCATTCATGAAGCGCAGTTCTCTTTCTGACTAGAGGGCAAGGTTTGCCTCGCTGTTGCTCTCAAAATATTTTTGCCGAGAAGCCCAGAACAGAGAGGAGCAAATCTCTGTACCAAACCAACTTGTACAGGGTAGGCAGTGGGAGGCAAGGACTCTGCACAAGTCATTTTTCCTCCAGGTGTTCGTTTCTATGTAAAAAAATAATGATATTGCAGCATATAGCAATGCTGTAGGATTTAATCTGTTAAAACCTTTACAGCAGCTTGGTCACTAGGCCTCTAAATAAAGGGAACCGATATTATATATGCTATTCCCCCCCCTTAATTTTGCTGTGGATTTTACTAATATGTGGGCTGGAGTAACTTGATTTTTTTTTGAAGGTTTCAAATGAAGCATAGTTCTAAAGTAGCTCTTCCTGATTGATTTGATTTTCCAGCTTACATCTCTGCAACTGATTCTTCCCTCTCCTCCTTCCTTTTGTCTGTTCCTCTTGTCAAAGATGGTGCTAGCTTGTTTCTTAGTTACTGTTTTTGTGATCCTTTGGGGATTCACTTGTGCTTGATGAGTAAGCAGCAGTAGAGGAGGAAGGCATTTCTTCTTTAGGCTGTAAAATTCCTTCCAGTGAACCCTAGCATCACCACTTTGCCTCTGAGTCACAGCAGGAGAGGAAACAACGCCTCTTAATCCCGCACCGTCCAGGTGTTCTCTAGTCAAGAGTTATATTGGAAAATAATCCTGGGAAGCCAAGGATGAGGCGATGCATGGTGCACTGAAGCTTCCCATGTCAGCAGTAAGAGATGCTCTTTGCCACCTAGGGATCCAGGTATATGTTAATCCATGCGCAGCGAGTGATGAGCTGAAGCGAGGAATATGGTCCGTACGAGGGCAAGAGGCTGCCAGGGTTGCTGAGATCCTGCTGGGACTCGGTGCGCTGCCTCGGGCTTGATTGAGTGGGGTCCCTTCTTAGAGGACAGGGTGAGAGCGTGGCAAGAGGATATCTAGGAAACGGTTAACAGAAATGATACATCAAGTAAAATGCATGTCGGAGATGTTCAGAAATCCAACCTGACCTGAGATCTCTCAGCCTGTCACCGCTTTTTGGAGTCTCTGTGTGCTTCTTTACCTGTCTCCCCTTCTGGATGATATTTTTTAACCTTCTCCTAKGGGCAGGAAATAGAAGAAAGAGCTGAATCTTTTCAGTAAAGAAGAGATAAAGTTGGCAGTAAGCCAGAACCACTAGGAAGTGGGCAGTGAGCACGAGACTGTTAACCTGTAATTATACGTCTCAAATTTTGCGAGCGGTACTCCAGGAATCATTATGTATGGGCTTGTTTGATAGTACTGTGGTTTAAGAGAAAAACATCCCCTCAAATTACTTTTTAATTTGGAAGTCAAGAGGCTATCAATTCAAATCTTAGCTCTTCTGCCCGTAATTGATAATCGTGTACATTTAACAAACCTGGTATTGAGCTGGGCCTCATATTTTTAATTCATCAGGTAACTGCTGATTTTTCTGTCAGAAACAATAATTGAGAGGCTGTACAAGGTCGCCTCCAGCAAAGCTGAGATCAAACCTAGAGTATAATATGGCAGATCCCAGACTCTGCCACGCAGTCCTTCAAATACAGTTTTTCGGTATCGGTGTACTTAATCCCTCTGGTCTGTAGCCACCACTTTAATCCCCAGGCACTAGCAGCCAGAAATCAGGCTGGCTTTTATTCAGGGGCTGTTAACAGGGCTTCACCCCAGTTGCTAACCTATTGAGTTGAAAAAAGACTATTCCCCCTAGATAGTAAAGTTAACAGTTAAAAAAACAACAACAAAAAAACCCAACCCAAAACTAGATTTTATGTATGTTGTTTCAAACATGCAAATACCAAATTTAAGGGCTCTTGTGCTTTTTCACACGTAACTAAACTTTCTCCCCATCCTGCCTCAAGGTGGCAACACTACGTACAGTCCCGAGCTCAGATTAAGGATGAAATCCTGTTCACTGGCCTTGTAGTGAAGAGTTTGACTGACGGGCCAGTGGGACTATTCCAGATTTACACTGTATAAATTTTTCTTTTTGATTACAAAGCTTTATGGTCTTGAGTTCCTTTTCAGAATCATTATCACATCTGTCACTGTCATTGCTGTCAGTGGCTGAGGATGTTTTTAATGGAGTGATGCAATCCAAACTATCATTCTTGCTGAAATACTGCTCCCAAGCACACAATAGGCCAGGTGCTGTAATTATTAATAATTCCCTCTGATGGCATATATCGGCCCTCCATTTTGTTTTAATGCAATTTATTTTGAGTTATTTCTTCGGCAGTGAAAATGGTTTTGGAGTGATTTTTTTGAAGCGTTGCGAGTTTGTTTGCTGGAATCCTTCTCTCCTGGAAATGAGGCATGTCTCTCATGGGCTCCCGTTCGCTCACACACAAATGAACTGCTAATTAGGATGATGAAATTGCTGGGAGAGGTGAAACCTTCCAGTTGGCCGAAGAGAAGATTGTGGATTAATCTGTGTAAAGCTGAAGACTCAACTAAAACTGCTGTTCAACATTCTGGTGCTAATGAGACTTGTATGTCTGCCACTCGAGGAGCTGAAAGTATGTCCTGTAGTTTTTGTTGAGAGATCCAAAGTGGGGGCTCACTCTTCTATGGCATTTAGTGCTTTCATCTCTCCTGACAATGACTGGAATTGAGAATGCTCAGCAATCTGTATAAGGTGTTCAGCAGTTTATAGCATCCAGTGATGCAAGGCAGTTTGCTCTTTATGGATAATTTTTGTACATGAGTAAAAGCATCTTGAGAGGCATATGGATGTTTAGAAAATTGCAGAGTATGATTTGGAGAGCTATTTGTCTTGCATGCCCCCTGCTACCATATTATATCGCTTCTTCATAGTTTTTAATGTACTTCTGCGCATGTCAATTCATGTAAAGGAGGAAACTCTCCATCTCTCTGAAGCAGAGAGACACCAATTGACTTGTTCAGTGTCATACTGGGCACAAAGTCCGCTTCCAAGATAGTTCCCTGCTCACTGTTGGAGCTGCTTAGGACCTGTGGAGGGACTAATGCTGATCTCTCATCCTCTAATAACAGTTTCCCTGCAGTTGTTGAGAATTTATACGTATATATAATAATATATATATAATTTTTTATATTTATACATATATAAATAAAGCAAAGGTAAATGTTTTGAGAGTGTCTCTGTGTGTTTGCAGGAAGCCGACGGATAGTGGATGTGATGGATGTGAACACACAGAAAGGTGTTGAAATGAGCATGTCTCAATTTGTGAGATACTATGAAACACCAGAGGCCCAGCGTGAAAAACTCTACAATGTCATCAGCCTGGAGTTCAGTCACACGAAGCTGGAGAACATTGTCAAGCGCCCCAATGTGGTAAGGGATCCTGTGGTGATGGTGTTTATTTTCAGCTTCTTCCCAGTCATCGGTTGCTTTGTAAGAAATAAAACATGGAGTTTAAACAAGGTGATGTGAAGTACCTGTAACTCCTGTTCATTTAGTGTTAGGATCTCATTTTTACCCAAGTAGAAAGCTGGTCTCCTTGACAGTGGGAGCTCTTAATCATGCACTTTGCACAGATACCCAGTTCCTCTCAAGGTATTTAGGGGAAATTCCATCCAAAATTAAATACTTGTCTATTGTTTTTCCTCCTCTAAGGAGTAGGAAATTTAAAACATCAGGAAGCTTAAATTCCTTATATATGAACCCTCCTATTAACTAAAAAATGTTCAGGGGGCTCCAAAGCAAACAAGTTGGCAACACATGTATTAAATGTAGAAATTTATACATAATTAAATCAGCATAATTACTGCTATGTCAGAATTGGCAGCGTCAGAGGAAGGGGGTAGATTTGTACACGTTTTTTAAAGGTAGAGGGCTCTTGTGATTTTGTTTCCCAATGGAGTCACCGGCAGTGAAACCATGACCTTGTTAATAAAGATGATTTCATTTATCACTAAAATGTAGCCATGTGTGGGTGAGGATTAGAGCATCAATTCAGTAGTACAAAGGGATGGAGGAAATGGCATTGGAGGTTTCACAGTGTCTCCTCCAGGCACTCGGCAGAGACTTTGGGCATCGGTCCTGGTTGATCAGGGAACAAAGGGACTTCTCAAAGCAGAACGTGTGTGCTGCTTGTTCCCTCTGTATCTGCTCGTGGCACTGGATGCTCAAGGCACTGCTGGGTGTGAAACTATAACTCTATGATGTTTTGTTTTCAGACACTTTTCTCCTTCTCATTTCTACATGCTATTCTAGTTATACCAGTAATTTTTTTGCTGGGGACGTCTCTTGCCTATGTAGACAATATAAAACACCACACTTATGCCTGAACTGGTCAAAAATAGATGGCAGCTCTAATTGCTGATTTGTAGAAGTAATTCTTAAGTAGGCTTTTGTGTTCTGTTATGCACGTATCACAAACTGAATATTAAGCACATATTTAGAAGTTTGTGCAGGTTTTTGCTGGTGTTCAGACACTAGCAGGCAGTTTGGAAGTGCTCTGGGGAGTTTCTGGTGTTCAGTTGATCCCGGTTTTCCCAAGCACATCATGCTTGGTGAGCTTTTAAAACATCTGTGCAAATTTCCTGGGTGCTCAGGACTGAAAAATGCAATTAGATACCTGTTACCACATATAAATGAATACTTCATATCTGTTTAATATGGCCTGAGTACTCAGTCGTTTGTAAAACCAGGGATATTTAGATCTCACTGAAAAGAGAGATTTGCATTCCCATTAGGTACTTAGGAATAGAAGAGAAGGTGCTGGGGTCTCAGAGAAAGTCCAGTATGTAAAGTCAATTACTAGTTGAATACTATAGTTGTGTAAGTGGATCCCTTGAATTCTGCAGAGCTCTTTGAGCCCATGTAAGGCAGAAATACTTGATTCATGTTCCCTGTTGTGTAAAGACTGTAGGTTGCAGTATCAGGATGTGGGAATTATTTCAGAATCAGGGCAGTAACCATCAATTTTGTTTTCACATACAACTGTGATATTCATGGAATTGGTACTATTTCATCTGGCTGCGTTATCTCCCTTTGCCTCTTCTCAAAGTACTGTGTGTGTTATCAACAGTACATGGTGCAGATGGAGAGATAGATAGAGGTCAGCCCCAGCCTGCAGGAATTTCATGTGCTAATCGCCCTATTATGAAAATCCTCTGGGGATACAGACAGTTGAGTTGACTCATACGAATGTCATTCTTGGGTGGGCCTTTAAAAAGATTTAGCAGTCAGGAGGCTAAGTGGGGTGCTAACCATGACTGAATTGGACTTCTCCGTTCTTGCTGCACACAGTCAGAGGACAGCTTTGTCACCAACGCCTGGGATAGGTCTTGCAGTCCTTATTGACCCATAAATGGAGGTTCGTTCACACATCACGATTTTTTGAGCTGGGTCGGGATGTACAGCCACACTGTGGCCAAATGCAGCACTACAGCCTGCCTTGTTGGACTTCCCAAGTTGACTGGTGTTTTCCCCTGTTTTGAAACCTGGCACATGCGATCCACTTGCATAACCAGAAGGGAGTGTTCTGGATATCTAGCACAGGCTCCATCATAAAACGGACCAAAGAATGAGTCACAGGCTTGTCCTTGCTGTGGCTGTGATGGACAGATTGCAGTTCATGCTCTGGCACCCAGCGCAGGAGCTGTGTTTCAATGTCCCTGAACAATCTTCAGTTTCTATCTCTTCCTCACCTTGCTGGCAGTATGTTTCCAATTGCTCAGCTTTCACTGTTTTCTCCTGCCCACACTTCCTAAAAGTTTGGCTTTTGGACAAGAGGTTTGGTGAATTTATACCCGAGTAGAACGATGAAGGAAATGCACAGTAGGCGATAATGTAATTACTCAAATCAGAATTTGGCCAGAGCAATGGTGTTAATATTCCTTGAAATGTAAGTTATTGGAATAGTATAATCTCTTTTATGTTTGTATTTTAATGTTCATAAATGCCATTTCTAGGCTGTTGGCTACAAAAATGCATCTGAAGACAGACAGCAGGTGATACTGCAAGAGAAGGTGCTCACAGGTGCCCATAGGTCAGAATTTGCACCCAGTTAAATTGACTGCAAAGCTCTCGTTACTCTGGGTTGCAAAGGGCTGAGTTGTGGTGATGAAGTGCTGCACCTTAACAAGTTGGGTCCATAGGACTTTTGCTGAACAGCAAGGTTCTTGCTGTCTGTGAGCATCTGCTGGTCTGCTGCTGTTAGAGTTTTAGCCAACAGGAGTATATCCTACCATGTGTTCAGTAACTAACAGTTGATTTTGGTGGGGCTTTCAGGTGGACTTAGTCGACTGGGTGGATAATATGTGGCCGCAGCATTTGAAGGAGAGACAGACAGATGCTACCAATGCTATTTCAGAGATGAAATACCCCAAAGTGAAAAAGTAAGTTTGTTTAAGTCTTTAAAAAGCTCTACTCTTGAACTCCTTGATTAATTCCTTTTGAACTCCAAAGCTGATAGGAGAGGAAATAATGATTCATTTATTTTTCAGTGAGCAGGAAGGGGGGTTGGTGTGGCTGACCTGCTTGAGCTGTGTAATACCTACTGATGGACTGTACCAGCTTTTAAGGAGAACAATTTTGTATTTGAGAACTTTGTGGATACTTCATGTTCTTAAAGTCTGTGGTTACAGTCTTTAAGAGAGGAATATTCTGTTCTAAATACTAATATTTAGGAGTTCTCAACGCATTTTAGTCTAAATATTTTTAATTGAGAAATAATCTAGAGTTTGCTGAATACAATCTTTAATCAAATCCCTTTGAAAAGTGCATTTTTATTTTTCAGTTTTGAGCAACTCTGTTTTGAAAATGGCAGACTGACCTTAAACAGTAAATTCCCCAAAAGCGCTACCCAAAGAAATCACTTCCCAGGATATAGATATGTCATACAGTTCACACAGTATAGTCAAGGTACTTCTGTAGGCTGGGTTCAGATCCTTCCCAGGTTCTAAACTACTAATGGCTGAAAAGTATGGACGAAAAGATGAGAGATGTTTTGTGAAATGAACTTGAAGTCCATTTTTAATATGTGTGTGTCTCCCCAAAAACTCTGTTGCTGCCCTTCATGCCACTTCACTTTTCTGTTGACTTTTTCAACAGCAAGATCCGATATTGGACTGACTATATAGGCTGCGTTTCTTGTTTCAGTGGACCCACTCAGGGCGGGTTTGAGACAACACAAGAGCAGTTTGTCCTGCTTCTGCCTATCTCGGCTCTAGTTTTTGGGCAAGTTGTGATAGTATAACCTCATCTCACTGTTTCTTCTTTTTGAATGTCTTCCTTGAAACTGTTTATATATGATGATTGGAAAAAGAAACTACTTTGGGGGCCTGAAAATGTGCACTATGCGTTTCATAGGAATTAGTACAACTGAGATAGGGGTTACTGTTAATGATATAGTAGCTATTGACCTGTATGGCTGATGAACACCATATAATCCTGGAAGCCCTTCACTGCTGTTTCTGTTTTAGAGGCATTTTCTATTGGCCAGACCTAATGCTGGCGGCATCCCAGGCTCTGCTGTTGAACTGACCTCTAGCGTTTTGCAAATCGCTCAGAACTGTTTCCAAACTGTAATGTCTAAAATAGATTGGTACTAACATATACAAAGGAGAGTGCAGTCAGAAAGTGGTATGCAGCATTTACTATCATTCTGTAAAAATAAACATTTTGGAAGGTAAAGGTCTCCATAATAGAAGAGCCTCTGTGGCAGGCATCATGGGGAAGCCTGGTCCTACGATACGCTCAGCACCATGGATTTCAGCAGAAGCTAAAGATACTCTATCGTTCTGAAAAGAGTAAGCTGCTTGTTAGGGTAACTACATATGGATAGGAGTGCCAAATTTCACATATGCATTTGGAAATGTCCTAAGTGACTTGCCTAAGGTCACCCAATAAGCCAGTGGCAAGAGCAGAAAACAGAACCCAGGCAACTTGCTTCCCAAGTGGTTAGTCTACTAAATAACATTATTTATAATCTGCTAGAGCTAAGAAACTGAATCCTGATTCAGGGCTTCAGGATTCATGGATTGTATAAGGTAAGAAGTAAAGAAAACGATCCCTTTCCTAGAGCAGGCAGACTCCAGATGCTGAAAAAAATGTAGCAAGTAAACAAAACAAGGCAGAGATGGTTTAAAGGATAAGGTAGCAACATGACTAACAGAATTTAGCAGAAAAAGCAGAGTATATTCTTGCAGTTCACTACTTGCATCATGAAATGCCAGATGGTAGGTTTCAAAGAGGGATTTTAGAGTGTAGCAATTCAACAGCTTTTGACATGGAGCTTTTCCCATGTGTGGGGGATGGCCTGGTAGAAAGGAAGGAGATGCCTGATGAAGAAGCAGACACAGAGCCATTGAGGTTGCTGTCACTGGCAAAGTGAAGGTGGAGGTTGACAGCTTGATAAACTAGTAGATGTGATAGGTAGAGGGAAGCTAAACAGTGAAAGACTGTAAGTGCTTGAAATGTGACAATAGAGTTTGTGGGGGAAAGGAGTTACCATGCATGAGAGTTAAAGGCAAGGGTGATGCGGCTGGAGTGATGAGGATGAGGATGTTGCTAGTGAGCATCATCTAGCATAAAGACTAGAGAAAGCTGATTTACAGCACTGTTGGCACAAAACCCTCATCAGTCTGAAGAAGCAACAAAGATAAAAGCAATAACAAACATTGATAGTCTAGGAGAACAAGAGAAGTTGTACTGGATCAGGACAAAGATCTGTGGCTCTCAGTAACCTGTCTGCTGTTGGCTGCTGTTATAGATGCCCTGGGAGGAGCGGATAAGAACAGGGTGAGCATAAAATCATGCCGCCCCTTAAAATTATCTTCTGAACTTCCACTGTCTGCAGTTCAGGCAGGGGCTATCCTGAGGTGGAAGTGGTTTCTTTGTGCTTACTGACTCTCAAGACATTTCTCTTCCATGAACTTGTCCAGTTTAAATATGAAATCCTCAAGAGATTAGCTTTCTCCATCTTTTGGAAATTCAGATTGCCCCTTTCCTGTATGGATACTAGTCCCAGCTATTGCTGTGAGTATCCAGAGGGTATAAGACCTTATTAAAGAGATCGTGTTCAATTGTGGAGCTAAATGTCAGTGCTGTCACTTGTTTCATGCTGCCCATTCTTTTATGCGAATCGTCAATATTTATATGCTTTATTAATGACTGTTGTTGCTCAGAAATGGGATTGTTTCATTTCATTCTTGTTCTTAGCATTCTCATAATACTAGGAGTTTGCAGTATGCGATACCCACCATTAACGTGTTCCCTACAAACAAAAAGCACTCCAGCGAAAGCCTTGTGGTTTTGCAGACACAGATGGCATTACCAGACACAAATGTCTGTCTTGGCTCCTGCACGTCAAGTTCCGTGCTGGGAGTGAAGTTAGAGAACGCTCCATCTGCTGCGCTGCTTCGGTTACCAGGAGCCCTACGCGCGCTGGAGACCGCCCTGGCTTTCACTTGGACTTGCACTGTTAACTTTTTAAAAAAATTCCGGGTAATGAGGTTATTTTTCTGTCTGTAAGTAAATGACTACTTACCTAATAGGAGTCTTAGAGGACTGAATTAAGTGGGGAAATGGTTTATGTCAAAAATGTGTAAAAACTTTCCAAGTACTACCTCTTAAGCAGTAAGACAACATGAGAAATTAAGGGATGGCTAGCTGAGATAGTAGTGTGACAAACTTCAAACTGATACAAGTTGGCGTTGCCCCTGAAAAAACAGTGCCATGCCCACATTGTCCCATCCTCATTGCTAGAACATGCCATTGTGCAGCTGCAGAGTAAACTGGATCGGGGACTGGTCTGGCTGAAAGCCGACTCAGAAATAAAGAAGAAAAATTGGTCGCTTTTCAGGCTATCCAAACCACCACATGGCTGCATAAAATGCTCATGCCAACCGAAGGGCAGCGCAGAAGTGTGAAAAAAAACATAGCGGGATCATCGACAAACCCCTTCTGCAGTTCACGCAAGGTGCAGGGCCACGAGGCACCAGGTGAGCAGAGCGAGCAGCTCATTGCTACCAAGGAAGCCTGCTCCTGCCTCCCCTCTTTCACATCCCTGGGTGCAAGTTCTTGCAAAGGGCCTCACAAACATGGGAGCCTGATTGAGGGAGGGCAGCGTGCCGTGTAACCAGGAGCCAGGGCAGGAAGAAAAGGCAATGCTGTTGTAACATCAGCTTTTAGGGGCAGAAGCTTGTTGTATCGCCTCAGATGTCTGTGGTACTGCAGATCCTAAGGGTAGGAAACTCTGACAAAAGGAAACTGAACTGGGCTCGGAACTGCTTCCTTTCATCACAGTGCACCATAACCATTTTCAGGTGGCTCAGAATAAGCTCAGATTTACCTCTGTGTTTAAATTCAGCCAGGACTGAAGCAATCTGGATACAGCTGAGCCTGAACCAAACCAAAAAATGTACTAATTTGATTTCTCRTTTATCAAAACAGATAGCCCTGCTGAAATTATTATCCTCTCTGTTTATTAGGTTTTGTGTTTGTAGCCTTGCGAGACTGTTTGCAAAGCAGTGGCAGTGAAATAGAAAGTGTGCCAGGACATGATGGCTATAGAAATAGTAACAGGCACTTCTAACAACTTCATAGTTTGTGCTATGGAACAAATGAAAATAAAAGCCTCAGTCACTACAACGCTTTTTGCCTTCAAAATTCTTCCTATTACTTAAAATATCTAAGCACTGCTATAATAGGTCTTTATATCACTGTTATTCTTCAATTAAGGATGGGGTATCTTGTATGAAACATCTACCTGTTCACGAAGGGATGTTGCTCTGTTACCGTGTACTCAGTCAGCCCTATTTTCCCTCTCCTAGGCTGTTATTCAGCCATCCATTCCTTTCTATTCATTCCTTTACTAAGTAGGGATGGATTTAAACAGATGCTAAAATGCTCTGCTGAGCTGTGGTCTAATTAGAAGCTGAGGGTGTGCCTCTGGAGACAGAGATTGCCCTTTGAATTGAGCGAGCTCGCAGGTCCCGCAACGCAACCTGGCACTGTTTTATGCATGTGAGATACTCGTATGCACTTTGTATGTCATTTGTGAATTGCTTTTGATACAAAACTGCTCTATAAATATAATTAAGTACAAGAAAATTAGACCAATAAGCACAAGTTCTCATTAAAACTTTCCAAGCTAGTAAAGTAAATAAAATTTCATGTCTTCAAGTCAGTGTGTTAGTCTCAAATCCTCCTTTGTGTAGAGCTTGGAGGACTTGCAGCATCACATGTGTAACTGAAGTAAGCACTGGCGTTTAAAATTTGGTTTGTGGTGAGCCTGGAGCTGAACAGCCATGTCACAAGGATGGAGAAATGAGTCGTGTTCTCACCAATACCAAAATGCTGTTCCAGGGGCAGACGGGCCCGGCTCACTGTGAATTGGCAGCTTGGTTCATTTCCTTGTGGCGGCGGGCACCTTCTCAGGAATTTAAGCTTCCAATTAGAAGGAGGAGAAAAAAAAAAAAAAAAAAAGGCCTCTTCATTCTTATAGAAAGGTAACCTTCCCAGCGCTAGCTGGACATACACCGCAGCAACGAGGTTTGCAGGCAGCCTGAGATGGTAGCTGGGTGCCGTTCTGCTGATCCTCTACGTGGGCTGTTCATGCCAAAATCTGACGGCTGGAGGTAAATAACGCTTTCCCTGTGAAGTCCCCACTTGTGGCAGCGGCATGCTCGGGTGTGAACCCCCTTGCGCACACCGGAGCTCGGTGTTTCACCTCGGATGGGACCGGGGCAAGGCTGGGACGAGGAAAGTGTTGCCGCTTACTTTGGGCCCAGCGTGGTCTGTGAGTTTAATTTGCGGTTGCTTCACAAAATCTCTGGTGCAGACTGAGGCGCATCGCAGAAAATAGGCTTTCTCTTATCTCAGGTGTTGTTTCTTGTCTGACTGACTCAGATCGTAACCCCCTCAGGGCAAGAACCGGGTCTTTCATGTGCTTTTGAAGTGCCTGGTGCGCGCAGTGTGTTTAATGATTAGTTACTATTCAGTCTTGATAGGTGGTGGTTTGCTTTTACTTCAGCCTGGAAGCGCTGAGCTGTCTCTTACTGGAAGCGCTGGTTACCGCAGCCGGGCTGCCCCGCTCCCGAGGCGGGGAACCGGGGCCCGGTGCGTTTGTGCCTGCGGGAAAGCCGTGGGGCTGGCGGCGGAGGCTGCTCCCCGGCAGGGCCGCGGGCACGCATCCCACCCCGGCCCGGGCTCCGCAGGGCCCCTCGGTGGGCAGAGCCGGCCCCGGCGGCCGGAGGTGGGTGCTGCAGGGGCCCTCCCTCAGCAGAAGCCCGGGCTCTTCCCTGAGGGGGGGAGCCCGGGCCCTCCCCGAGGAGAATCCCTTGGGCCTTCCGTGCAGAGGAGAGGCCGGTCCCTCCCTGCGGGGAGCCCCGCGGCGGGGGTCCGCTGGCTGCGGGGGTGGGGCGGCGCGGGGCGGCAGACGGGCCGGGCGGGCTGGCCCCGTGTCTCCCGGGTGACAATGGCTTCTTTTGTCTTGCGGCGTAATTTGTGGCTTTCAGTTACAGGGCCCCAGTGTGGGAGTGTTGCTCAGTGCGGGTCAGGCCGTTAGCGTGAGGAGTCGCCCGAAGGTAGCTATTGTTTCCTGCTGTCTCCCTTCCAGCTCCCGCTTCCAGATGCTGTGAGGCGAGGCCTGGGAGAAGGGGACCCCGGGGTGCCGGGATGCCGCCGGCGAGCGCCGCAGCCTCCCTCGTCCGACGCCTGGGAGCACCTCTCCCGCCTGGGGGAAAGGAGCGAGCGAACGCACAGAGCAGGGCCTGCTCCTTTTCCGCGGTTTGGCACTTGCAGTTGGCTCATGGGTTTGTGGTATTCGGTTTCAGGCTTGGGGATTTCAACCAGCCGGCGCTGCTCCTGGGAGGAAGGAAGAGTGAGCTATACTTTTCTCATTGGCCCGAACAAAAAACAGAAGCCTCTGCTGGGGTTTGGGAGTGGTTTATGGGCTGAGCTCAGTGGCAGGGGAGCCCTTGCAATGCCAGAGGGAATAGAGCCGTATGGTGCGCTGTACCTATTGCGAGAGAAAAGGAGCTAAGCTCAGGGTAATGCTGCCTCTGCGTGTGCTCGCGCGTCTCCCCCGAGTTCATGTGCATGTACGTTGCGCCTCTGCGTTCCCTTGCCTGTCTGTGTGTGCCTGCGCCTGTGTGCGTTCGCATCCCGGCGTGTCTGTCGCTGTCTTTGTTTCTCTGTTTGCTTGCGGGTTTGTAGCTATGCGTGGCGAGTGCATTGTGGGTTTGCCTGGGAGCGTGGTATCTGTGCTGGCTTATGGAGCGGTGTCTCTGTGGTGTTTCTGTGATCCCAGCTCTCTCTGTTTGCTTAGTGGTTTAGCTTCATTTGTATCATCTCCCTCTCTTTTTTGGGGGGGATCTCTGTGTTTGTTCTTCCCTGTGAGTTGGCAGGTTACTCCATATTTCTTCGCATCATTTTCTCTAACAAATTTCCCCGTATTTTTGGGGGGAAGTTCCCCTTTCCCCCACACCACAGATTCTTCCTCCAAAATAACAATACATTAACCTGAACAATTTCAGGCTTGTGGAGAGCATAAAACAAACTCTTCAGTGGGGAAGGGAAGCTCCCCCACAACAGATTACAAGCAGCTGCATGTTTTAAAACCCTAACTGAGGCTGTGCAGGGAGATAAAGTGGAGTATGCAGGGATTGGATGTGGTAGCAGTTGTGAAAAAAATTAAAGTTGGGGCATCTTTTGCGTCGCCTGTTTTTTCAGGGTGTAACTCTGGTCAGCTTGTCTCCCCATGCCCTACTTGAGGTTGTGTTCCTGTAACCCACTTTACCTGCTCTGGCCCAGAGCGCTGAAGGCAGAGGGCTCCGACCAGAGCACGCAGTGGGATGTAGTTTCTAGATTTCTTTCAACATGGATGCTGTGTTACGGCTTTTTTTCCCTTTTTTGTTTTGTTTTGTTAGGGAAAAACCTGAAAAGTTAAGTCGTTCCCCGAATTAGCAGCTGTTAGTGATGAGAAGCCGCTTGCTGAGGTTGGAGCTGAGCGGTGTATAAGATTAGCTGTGGCATGGAGCTGTGCTGGGACCATGTGACTGCGGTGTACATTGGAAGAGGAAGCTGTAGAGGTCAATGCAAAGGCATTGTGCCAGACTCTGGCAACAAGGGAGATTGCTATATGGCGGAAGATCGCTTTTTCAGGCTCCTGAGCCTTTCGGTAGCTCTTCGGGTTGGACAAAAGCAGCCCTGTAAGATTAACAGCAGAAATTAAATATGGAATGGCTCGTTTGTGGATGGAAAGAAAAACTGGGTTTTTTTCCAAATGCTTTGTAGGTTTTTATTAATCACCATATGTGGCTCTTTCACTAAAACCACCTTTATTGGAATGGAAATTGTTGTGTTTAGAGGAGTTTCAAGAAAACAGAGGGAAAATGGGGACAAACAAGGAAAGAGTTGCGTGTTCACAGTTATATCTGCCCTGGTGTTTTCTCACAAAACTAAATTTTAAGCACTTTGATTTGACAGAGAATTCAATCCTGTTATTTCCTCTCTGAATACAAACAGATCGACAGCTTCAAGTTTAGATTATTGACTACTGAGGAATAAATAAAACCAGTTAATGCTTCAGCCGTTTATGCTCTTTCAGAATATCTTAATATGAACGGGTAATTGTTGGTAGGTAGCACTGTCTTAGAAAATTTTTGTTAGTGTGATGTATTTTACATCTGACCTTTTGGAAACTGAAAATAATTGATTCCATAAGGATTTGAATTTTCTGCTTTAAAACAACGTGAACCTCTAATACTCAACACTGTCCACAAACTGAGAATTTCCATGTTGGTTTTTTGTTTTATGAGCAATTATTCAATCTGTGACTCTTTGCAGTTTGGCTGGAAGAAAGGCAACTTCCTTTCTGGGCTTCTTTTATTGTTTTTAAATTCTATCTGACTTGTAATCAACAACATCTTGGTAGAGAAAACATAAAAGGAGAAATTAAAAAAAAAAAAATGTATTTGGGAGGGAAGGACTCATATTTTGAAATGGAGCATATTGAGAGTCTAGACAGCTTCTTGGCTAGCTGTGATTTTTGAAGCATCTGAAATACCCCAGGGGCAGAAAAAGCTCTCTTCCTGCTTCTGAAGGATAAAAAAAAAAAAAAATTCCAGAGTGGGCAAGAGGAGAGACGTGTAATTGCACAAGGAGAGGTTTTAATTGTGAGATGAAGGCGCAGGACCTTTTTTGAAGCCCACAAATTGACTGTCTTCATGACAGCATTGCGTATCATTCTGTCAACTCCAGCTCGGGATGTGGTTGCTAGGCAGCGGGCTCTTATGTACCTATAGCCTCTCTGATTTGCCAGCCTTCTGCAGACACATGGTAAGGTCCTTTCCAGCCTATCATCTAGAGGGACTTTTGCACGCCGTCTGCATACTGCTGAGATTCTCTCTACCTGAATGTGATGAGAAAAAGACACAGTTAAATGAAACCTTTTTTCTTTTTTTTTACAAATCCTGTTCTGGTACTGTTTCCATAACCCCCCCTCAAAAAAAAGGCAAAAAAAAAAAAAAAAAGCCATGAAACGGAGACCGGAACAAGGAAAAGAGGTTAGTGGGTTAAGTGGTGTGTGTTTCCTGCGTTTGCAAAGGTGCCTATAGTGAGAAGGGCGGCTGTAATTCGGCCATTAGTTACAGATGGTGGCTGGAGGCTTGAGATTCATACAGCGAGATGAGAGCTCTTGTATCTCTTTCCAGTGATGCCGACTTTAAACTGCTTTGAAAACCTGAATCTAGACGGCATTAAAAAATAGTGGATTTGATACTTAGCGATGCTGCCAGCTGGTTCCTTTATGTATTTTGATGCAGAAATGCCTAGAAATGTGAACAAAAAGGAGTTAATTTGCCAAACGAGGTTTCTGTCCCCCAATCCTTGCAAAAATGGCATTAGTGGCAAGTAGGTAAAGAACATTCAGGAGGATTTATAAGCAAATTAGATTTTTCAAAACTTTGCTCTTTGAAGCAATTTGCGTACAACTTTTGGAGAAGGTTATGTCTCTCAAGCAGTGAAGGGAGAGCATTAAACAGATCACCCTGGGGACTGGCAGTAGCATAAGAAATATTTCTGAACAGCATAACTTTTAATGTTTTTCCATTCCTTAACTCTGAAAGCTTTCATTCCAGTTGTATGAATAGCAAACTCAACCTTGGAGATAGGCATTTTTCAGCAGAAACCTAGTTATAGTTACTTCATGAGACAAACCCCAGTACTATAAATGCAGAAACTTAATTGGTGGAAACAGTGTTGCACATGCAGTTAACCTCTGCAAGTTAAGACGTGAAAAATACTGTTTCAGACTGATTCATTTTTGTCCTTCGCTCTGCTTACAGGTACTGTTTGATGAGTGTGAAAGGATGCTTCACTGATTTTCATATTGATTTTGGTGGCACTTCAGTGTGGTATCACGTTTTCCGTGGGGGGAAGGTAGGTGAACCTTGTTGTTCTATATTTATTTTTATTTCTCTGTGCCTCTTATGGAGGGGAGGGGTTGCTTTCTTTTGTTTTGCCTTTTTTTTCTCTTTTTTTTTTTTGGGGGTTTTTTTTTGCCTTTTTTTTTTTTTTTTTTTTTTTGGGGGGGGGGTGCTAGTCAGTGATCAGTCTATTTCAGCTAGCTGCTTTGATCTACACAGTGTTTGCTGAACTAGAAGGGCACCATTCACCTTTATGAAACAAAGCAGTGATTTATTTGAAATATCAAATGTTTTACTTGGTGGTGGGTAGTGCTTTTAGGCTTGTTATTGCTGCATGGTTTAGAAGCGTTGTGCAGTGAGTACGTGGCTCTGTATACCCTTGTTGGGTCAGAGTGCCCTCACAAGTCTCCTTCTGTAGCTAGAGCTTCTGTTTCCTTTTAGAGATTCCATGTTGCTTTAGTGTGCACATGCACACTATGCCTGAACTGAAATATTACAGGATACAGAAGCGTTAAAATATACAGCATGTGTGGCTACATTCACATCTTTACTGTTTTAGGTTGCTTCTCCCAATTCTAGTATAGACAGCGTGCGGTGGGAACTGAAATAAATATAGCAGATTGAACATTTCTGTGGTACAGATACTGTTCATCTATATAGTCCAATGAAGTTGCACTATACCAGTGCATTGTTTTGAACTGAAAGTAAACTGTGCAGGCATCTTCTGAGTAAGATGTTTCATGGAAAAGAGATGACAACTGACAGTTATCTTGCCACTTCCAGCACATGGACCAATTGCTGCTGCTGTCTGCTGTATGCCTCTGTGTACAACACCTGGAAAACATGTATTTTATGCAGAAAGCAGTCTTGGTGTTATGCGTTCATTTGTCTAACACGTGATAACCTTGTTGGAATTTCTCAGCTATTTATTTTTGTTGACTGTTGGTAATAGTTAAATCTTTGTTTTATTTGTAGATCTTCTGGCTGATTCCGCCTACTCTGCAGAATCTAGAACTTTATGAAGAATGGGTTCTCTCAGGAAAGCAAAGTGATATCTTTCTGGGAGACAGGGTGGAACGATGCCAAAGAATTGAGCTGAAACAAGGCTATACGTTCTTCATTCCTTCAGGTATCACTTGTTAACTAACTGTTTCTGGAATTGCTGGAATTGTGTTTGACTAACAGTTCTCTGTAAAACAGTCCTTCACATCTAAACCCAGTATTGACTTCTTTATTTGCTTTATTTGTGGCAAAATAAAGGCTAGGGACTGAATGCACTTAATTTTCCAGAAATTGTCCCATCCAGACTGATGAGAAATGTACTGTGAGGAAGTGTGTGCAGTGATCACTTGCGCTGTACTGGGGAAAAGGAGGGAGGACTTGGGTCTCTAGGGCTGTCAGTCCACCACTTCTCGTCAGAGAAATACTGACTTTTGCTATTGTTAGCTTTCTTGGAAAAATACTTTTCTGTTTTTGTGATCTCTTCTAGCAGGTTTCACCTGCAGTTCAGTAACCTACTTTGCCTCTGTCTGTAGCCAGAGGTGGGTCTCGATTCCCTGATGGAGCTCAGTGGAGATTCCAGTACCTGGAAGAGCAGGCACTGTGCTCCCTCAGGGTTGCTTCTTGGGGAAACAACTTTATTTTATTGTCATGACTCTTCAAAACTTCTGCTGATGGAGATTGTGCTCAGTCTGGACACCTTCCAGTAGCCAGCCACACTTAATTTTTACACTACTGCCCACCTCAGTAGCTGTGTTGCATAATTCAGGCTCTTCTTGCAAAGCAACCAAATAGTTGCTGCTTTGAAGGCTGGTGACTTTCAGCCCTTTCTGCTCCTGCCTAAATTGGATTAAGGATCATGCAGTCTGTAACGCTTCTCATTTAAGATGATATCAGGCTTTGCTTTCTTTGACTATTATGGGATCATAATGATATAACACATTGCCTCTGTCTGGTGGATCTTACCAGGGAAATAAATATAGGTAGCCTTTCTACATGACAGAAAGACAGGTTGGTAGTTCTTCAGCTCTAGAATTACTCTGTGGAGATAGGTTTATTATTTTTTTTTAATCCTGGAGACAGAGAGAATGCAGGTCATGTGAAGACAGTGACAATGTTCTTGCCAACTAGGGAGCGTTGTTAGTATCAGTTGAAGGCCACAAATTTGCACATTTGTAAGTATTTGGTAAGAATCAGCCTGGGAGGTGACAGGCAAAATGACTTTGAGGGTGGAGGAGTTAATCCGTTAAAGGAATTAGGTCTTCCCTTGAAACAGGTCAGAATGTGCTGTTACTGTTTGAACTGGGTGTTTGAGTGTGCCTGTGCTGTTTGCTTAGATCCCGTTACTGCATCTTCGTATTTATCTTCATTCCCCTGTGAACAGCCTCCTACGAATAAGACTTTCTGTATGTTAGTTTAGTCACGCTCAGCAGTTGGAATACAGCAAGTTGTGGGAGCTTGTACTGGACACAACTGTAACATAGTGGCTGAAGTGAAGTGATTCCTAATGTGTTTTTTTGACTGTAGTTTCTGTTTTCTTAGGAAAGCCCAAAGTACAGAAATGCCAGTACCTCAGACATTTTAGGCTCCATGCCATATTTGAAAGGCATATATGAATAATTTCTCCATAACCACCTCATGGATTCAAGAGTTTTTGCTCTGCTGTATTTTGTTCGGAAAACTTATTTGCAAATCTCTTATTTATGTGAAAGGGCATTATTTCTATGTTTGTTTTAAGAGTATGGAAATGCCTAATTAAAGGCTGTTCCAGGTCAGTGAATTGAGCATAGCTGTGTAAAACAGGTCAATTCCTATGACCTCTTTGCTCTTGTTTGTGTGAGTATCACATTTGTTAATGTTTGAATGTGTTTCTTATGTACTTTATAAGTGTTCATAGTGTTCAGGTTGTGATAATGGGTGCCTGTAAAACCAGTGTGTCCCATACTTTCAGTTGAGTGATACAGCTAGTGCTCAGCTGGACTGTGAATGGAGAACATTTCAGCAAAGGACCTTTTCCATAAAATATCCTGCTCTGCTCCTGTTTTCAAGTCATTTTTGGGGGTGGTCCTAGAAATGCTATTATACCATAGCAGTGTAAGGATGAAGTAGAGAAGACTGTAAAAAGACACATGAGGGAGTGAGATCATAGGCTTGTGGGAGATGGAAGGTTTCTCGGAGAGTCTAGGATCAGCAGTCGATCCAGTAAATCCCTGAAACTCCAAACCACTTGGACAAGAATGGGAATTATTCTTACAGAAGGCATAATTATAGTGCTCACCAGGGCCTCAGGGTATTTTCCTCTCCATCACTGCCATCATCCTCTCAGGATTAAGTTTAAACCAGTTAATTTCTACCTGTGCTTCTAACCCTGCAAAGCACTGAGAGGCACAATCATAGCTGTAGTATCAAGGAGAAATTGAGCAAAGTATTGTCAGCATAGTGAGTTGTTACGGGCCAAGGTGCATCTTGCAGCATTTTAGGAGTCCCTCCTAAGCATGGGGTGGGGAGAAGTAAGCTGGGATTCTGAGGGATACTGAGCCAAGCTGTACTCCTGATGGCCCCATAGGACTTCTCCAAACAAGTGATGTACCGTTACAAGTTCTCACCTCCCACTTTACCGGTTCCTGCTGATGAGTCAAGGATAATCAACTCTGATAAAGTCTGCGGTAAAGTGATAAAATCAACTAGGAACCTGGCCTTTTCCTTTAATATAATTGTCTAAACTGATGTCAGTTGTTGATTAAGAAATATGCCACATTGTGCCATGGTGAGGTTTATGGCCGGATGTAGATTCATTATGTTAAAACAGCTGAAGGTTCAAGAGGGGAGGAAGCTATAGTCACTACCAGTGTCAGTGAATGATTTTTTTTTTTTTTCTGTAGAAATCTGACTGTTGTTTTCCCAGGATGGGAGAGAACTTCCCTTACACAGGAAGAGATTAGTAAAGAATGCTATGGCCCTAGGGTGTTTGCACTGTGTATGTTACCATGGGCAATGTTTAATCTTTCATATGATTAAGTGTTCAACACAGATGAAATTTGGTCAAGGTTACGCATCTTACTCTGGTATAGTGGACAGTGGATGCTGCATATCTGACCCACCTGCCAATTGAAGGGAAATTCTTTATAGAGTGTGCTTCTCTTTTCAGGTATAAACTATGATGATCTGGGAGAGCAAAAGCATAATCTCAGTACTCAGTTATTGTCTCAGTAGGGAAACAACAAAACTTTATCAGTCACAATCAAATCTGGAGCTTGTCCAGTACTATTTGTGCTGTAGCTTCTGTAGTGTGTGTGTCCCCAGTGATGACTTGCAAGGAGGATGTGTGAAGTGTTTGGAGTCCATTGTGATGGTGTTACGGAGAAGTAGTTTAGATATCGTAGAATCATAGAATAGTTTGGATTGGAAGGGACCTTTAAAGGTCATCTAGTCTAACCCCTCTGCCATGGGCAGGGACATCTTCAACTACATCAGGTTGCTCAGATACCTGTCCAACCTGACCTTGAATGTTTCCAGGGATGGGGCATCTACCACCTCTCTGGGCAACCTGTTCCAGTGTTTCACCACCATATCTCTCATCGCTGTGCTAGGGACACACAGAACCAGTGTTTGGGCAGCATCCCTCAGATTTCTACAACTCGGGATTACTGTAGGCACATGTTTCTGGCTTGTATGCAGCCGCTTGTTCTTCTATTACGTCCTGATTGCTCCCCTACAGCCTGTTTGAAATACTGCTTGGTAAGTTAATGCCAATATGTTACCCAGTTTTTTAATATCTTTAGTGCGTCTCCTTTTACTTCAAGGATTTTTCTCCTTTTACATCACTGCATAACTTCACTCACTGGAACCTTTTCTCTCTCCTCTTCTTGCCTTTCATCTGCCACTCCAGTCTTTATGCTCTGTAAACCATCTTTTACTTCTGTTCTTGCACTTGTTTTTTCAAGTGGCACATTATGCATTGAATTCCTTTGCATCTCGATTCTCTGAACACCATGTTAGTTTCTCTTGTGTACTCCTAAATGTCACTGTTGTTACCTAAACCCAAGCTCAAAACTAAGCATAGACAAAATGAAAAATTCATCCTTTTTCAATCCACTTGCTCTTTTGAGTCTTTTAGTCTTGCTGAATATGTCATTTTGATTGTAAGTGATGGAGCTCTGACATGGATATTGTCCTTCTCCTTCTTCCCTGTTGTGCTCTACAAATAAGATCTTGCAGTAGTTTGAGATATGTTAAGCTTGTTTGCTTTTTTCCTTAATTTTCTGACAGACCTCTCTTTCAAAAAAAAAAAAAAAAAAAAGACCTTTTCTTTCACGCTTGTATATATATGCTTGGCGTAGACACTTGCACTTGAAATTCAAGAGAGTTTGCACATGCAAAATTGGGACATACAAAAGCAGGCCAACTAGTAGTCTCTTGTGAAAAATTTTTCTGAGCCTCTGCTGCTGGTCAGAGGCAGTAGACTTACGAGCAGGTGTGCTTTTGCGTTGACTCTGCATGGGTGTTCTTACTGTAGGCTTTCCAAATATGTAGCTTTAATGTGAGTACATTGAAGAGATGAGATGTTGTGATGTGTGTGAACTGGTAGTTTAGAGAGCTCTGTTTGTGGGGGAGCACAAATCCTCAAGTAGCTGGGCCATTTTGGGTGACTTTTGTTTATTCTTTAAATCTGACAGTAATGGTCCCAGTAATAGACCACTACATGGTCCATAAAACAATGGTCCAAGAAGTCACTGTGCATTTTTTAGTTCTGAAAATTGAATAATGGACTGCCATTAGATATTGTAGAAGATTTTTGCAGAGCTGATTTATTAGACATTCCTATGATCAAAATCCAGACAGGGTAACTTACTGTCAACTGGACATGGTGTTTCTTTCTGTTTCCTCTTCAAACTTCTCACTAGTGTTGCTGTGTGCTATTTTATAACAGTGTGTTTCACCTCAGAGTTGGCAGTGTTCCACTGAGGAGTAAGGTGTTTGTTTTACTTTATTTTTCTTATGTTCTTTATAATGCACTTTGGGGCCTTTGACATGGAAACATGCTATTATAATATCTCTTAATTTCTTGAGAGCTGAAGAATGAGCCACAGTCTAACAAAATATTCTCGTTGGTCTGTGGTGATTATTATGGTAACATGAGAGTGCTCCGAAGTTCTTGTTTCCATGACTTTCCTCAGATGAATGTTTTTGGGAARGAAAGTGGACAGAAAGGGTTGTTCTGTGCTAGACTCTAGGCAGCTATTTGCAAGGATTTGAAGTGCTTCAAATACTGTATCAGTGGTTATCAGTAGGATTCTGCCTATTACGAGTGTGCGGTCTTAGGTTACCTCTGCTATGCCAGTCAGTATTTGATGAATTATTATGTAATGGGGCCAGAAGGTAGCATATAGCCTTTATATCAAGGAGAATGACAGGCTATTAAAATCTGACTGGTAAATTTTTTTGCAGGGAGTTTTGCTAGGGCTGTATAGCTGCCTGGCTATTTTTGGTTGCTGTTAGCTTTTCCCATTTCGGGAGCTTCCACTGATATTAATGGAAGCTCCGTGCCTGAAACCTTTGGGGACCAAGCAATGAAGATCAGTGGAGAGGATCAGAGAGGAGAGTTTTTTGCCTTGAGTGTCTGTTTTCAGATAGAAGGTGACAGCATAATGTTGGATTTTTATCATAGAATCATAGAATGGTTTGGATTGGAAGGGACCTTAAAGATAATCTAGTTCCAACCCCCCTGCCATGGGTAGGGACACCTTCCACTAGACCAGGTTGCTCAAAGCCCCATCCAACGTGGCCTTGAACACTTCAGGGATGGGGCATCCACGACTTCTCTGGACAATCTGTTCCAGTGCCTCACCGCCCTCATAGTGAAGAATTTCTTCCTTGCATCTAATCTAAATCTACCCTCTTTCAGTTTAAAGCCATTACCCCTTGTCCTATCACTACATGCCCTTGTAAAAAGTCTGTCTCCAGCTTTCCTGTAGGCCCCCTTCAGGTACTGCAAGGCTGCCATAAGGTCTCCCCAGAGCCTTCTACTTCTCCAGGCTGAACAAACCCAACTCTCTCAGCCTGTCTTCATAGGAGAGGTGCTCCAGCCCTCTGATCATCTTCGTGGCCCTCCTCTGGACCCGCTCTAACAGGTCCATGTCTGTCTTATGCTGGGGGCCCCAGAGCTGAACGCAGTACTCCAGGTGGGGTCTCACGAGAGCGGAGAAGAGGGGGAGAATCGCCTCCCTTGACCTGCTGGCCACGCTTCTTTTGATGCAGCCCAGGATACAGTTGGCTTTCTGGGCTGCAAGTGCACATTGTTGGGTCATGTTGGGCTTCTCATCAATCAACACCCCCAAGTCCTTCTCCTCAGAGCTGCTCTCAATCCATTCTCCGCCCAGCCTGTTTTTGTGCTTGGGATTGCCCTGACCCATGTGCAGGACCTTGCACTTGGCCTTGTTGAACTTCATGAGGTTCGCACGGGCCCAACTCTCAAGCCTGTCAAGGTCCCTCTGGATGGCATCCCTTCCCTCCAGCGCGTCGACTGCACCATGCAGCTTGGTGTCATTGGCAGACTTGCCGAGGGTGCACTCGATCCCACTGTCCATGTTGCTGACAAAGATGTTAAACAGCACCAGTCCCAATTCTGACCCCTGAGGAACACTGCTTATCACTGGTCTCCACTTGGACATTGAGCCATTGACCGCAACTCTTTTGAGTGCGACCATCCAGCCAATTCCTTATCTGCTGAGTGGTCCATCCGTCAAATCCATGTCTCTCCAACTTAGAGACAAGGATGTCGTGTGGGACAGTGTCAAATGCTTTGCACAAGTCCAGGTGGATGACGTCAGTTGCTCTTCCCTTATCCACCAACGCTGTAATCCCGTTGTAGAAGGCCACCAAATTTGTCAGGCACGATTTGCCCTTAGTGAAGCCATGTTGGCTGTCACCACTCACCTCCTTATTTTCCATGTGCCTTAGCATAGTTTCCAGGAGGATCTGCTCCATGATCTTGCTGGGTACAGAGGTGAGACTGACTGGCCTGTAGTTCCTCAGGTCTTCCTTTTTTCCCTTTTTAAAAATGAGGGTTATGTTTCCCCTTTTCCAGTCAGTGGGACTGTTCTATCAGTGGGATAGTTCTATTCCTCTGCAGTGCTCTACCTAATTCTTATGAAATTATGTAAGATTGACAGTTGCTGTATTACTTGTACTACCGGGGCAAAATTAGTGGTTTTTTTACTTTTAAAATGTAAACATGATGTTTCCTTGATATATTTGGTTGTGGCCACTATTATGACACAATGATTCTTCTTTTGAGATGAGAGAAAGAATGTTTCATTTGCTGGCAGTGCCCACTCTAAGGTTCTCTCTTTAGTCACTTTCTATTTTTGAGACACATATATTTCAGCTTTTCCACCCCAAGTTGCTGTAGAATTGCAGGAAAATATGTATGCCTTCTATATCACAAAGCAAAATATCTGTTCAGTTACTAATGGAAACAGATGCACCATGGTTTTGGCTTGGAGCTTGTAGTCTGTTTGCCCCATAGCGTTATAAGTTAATATTCTTTTTTATTATTCTCAGATGGATGATTGCATCCTTGAAGATACAGTAGGAATTTGCAGGCCCCTGAAATCTTCTAACAAGTTCACAATGTTTAATAATACTTGTTTTATAAATCAAAAGATAATGAGATCGTATCTTTCTTTTAACTGTTCAGAAAAGCTTTTGTTACTGTTAATTTTACCTTCTTGATTTAGTAGAGATGATAACATCAAGTGTATCTTAGGAGTGGTGGAATAATTCGTAACTGTAAATCAGCTGAGAGTATTTCTGAGCCTCCTGAGTATTTCTGAGCCTGCTCAATGTTGGCTTGGCTTCATAAACTAGCATTGTTTTGGGAAGGAAAAAATACTCATTAATCACCAAGAACTGAAATAAAAAAGATCAACTTCAGAAAAACCATAAGTGGACAGTCGTCTTGTTGAGGCTTGAAATGAGGGTTGTGAACAGTGACTATGCAGTGTCTGTACTCCCAAAGCCATCCATCCCCATCTAGCTGAGCTCATTGCTGGCGTGGCTGGTGTGTGGTCTGAAGTACTCTGCTCACTGTGGTCTGAAGCCACTCTGTGCAGTGGCTGTGCAGGAGCCCTTCCGCCGTGCTGAGAGCGTGCTCCAGCCGCAAGCTGTCGGACCAGCCTGCGAACCTGTCCTGAACCGAAGGACAGGCTGGTTCCACGTTCACTCAGTCATTACTACCATCAACACAGCCTGGTTTGAAACTGGTCACCCATGAGGAAGAGTTTTCCAATTCATGACTAATCCTTGAAGCCACACAGTGTATGTCTTTCTCTCATCTATAGGATTTAACTGTAGGCTTAGATAATGTTTAGCAGGTGCTGTTGTTTGTGTCTTTCAGCCAAAAATGAGCAATGTCTTATTCTACTGACTTTTGACTTTTTCAATCCTTAATCCATTTGTTCTGATATTACTCCAGTGCTGCTTTTAGCATTAAGGATAAAATTAAATTTGTGGCATTTTATTCTGTGTTGCTTTCATTTTTTTGAGAATATTACAGTTTTTGAGAGTGTTACCAAGGGGAGAGATGTTACCTCCTGTCTTCCACTAACCCATGAAACATATAGGGTTGTGCAGTAGTTACCAGGGTTTATGTAAACAGTAGAAAGCAGTCACTGAGGAGAGAATTGATGACGCTTGCTTCAGAGGTGTCTGTGTTGGAGGCTGTGTGGCAAGTTTTTGCTGTGAGAGCTGAAAGATGCAGATATACATGAGCAGACATGATGAGCTGTCCAACATAGAGTGATGTGATCATACATGTCAACAGACCTGTCAATTCATCCGGCGAAAAGTAACAGCATAGCTGAAGGTGAGGCATGCGGGATGTATTGGTGTGGATGATATTAAAGCAATTCCCTTGACCGTCCTTTTTGTCTTATGCGTATGTGCAGCTTGCTCCTATTCTGGAAGTCTATCTTCCTCTTTAAAACCCTTTGTAATTGGGAAGCTTAGAAGATGGGTGTTCTTGTTTGCAAATGGTCAGAATGAACATTAATCCTCCTCAGTTTATTTCTGAGTCGTGCTTGTATCTAAGCTGTGGGAATGAATTGAATGTGCCATCCAAGCTTATCTGTTCTCAGAGCTCATTTCCACAATATATTACCCTCATGGAAACTGTTTCCTGTTTTCTGCTCGTCTCTGTTTCCTCCTACTTCTACTTTTCTGGTGCTGGCCTCTTCGGTTTTTCTCCGTACACAGGCTTGTTAATACTAGAACAGGAGATTTCCCCCCGCCCCCCCCCGNCTTGTAACATCTGTGCCAATCTTCCTGTGGTTTTCTACCTTGTCAATTCTCCATCTTTTTTGTCTAATCTTGCCCGTAGTGTCCTACGTCCCTGGAATACACCTCTTGCTGCTTGTGTCTCTGCAGTTTCAATATTGCACGTACATTCCTCAGGCAAGTCGAAACTATTTTGGGATGCAGTGTGACTGAAAAACGCTATACAGCTGAGTGGCCAAAATCTATCTTAGGAGCAGGTGACTCCTCTGGCAGGGCTGCGTCCTGTAGCTGGCAGAGGGGCTGTGAACTGGATTCTGCATGTGGGAGCACATGAACTGCTGGAGATCTGGGGATTCCCTGGGAGTTAGCTGTCTGCCTAGCTTAACGCTGTTCAACAGTGAAGGGGTGGTACCCACAGGCATCGTCCTTACCCATCTCTGAGCTATGCCTGGAAATCATCCTACACCCTGCTTTGGCTAGGGGTAAGAACTTTACTTCCAAGGACTTTACAGTTAATGACTTTCTGTTTGTTCCTTGGTCTCTGGTTTACTTTCATTTTCCCAACCCTGATGGATTTTAACGCTTTGTTATTACAGGGTTTTGTTATTGAGAACTGTGTCATAAAAAGCAGTATTTTCAGACTTGTTATTAGAAATACGTGCATCTTGAAGGGCCTATTTATTTAGTTCAGAAGTTAGAAGTTGAAGATACTAATTGTTTGTAAGATGAGTTTAGACCTGGATTATAAATGTAAGTAGGGAATTAAATACCTTATCCGCAGAACCAGAGGTTGTCTCAGATAGACTTGAAGAAGTTTGCACCTCTGCCAGCTCTTCAACAATACAGGATCGAAACTATATTCATGATGGGTAATCTTTTTGTTGAGGGTTTGTCATATCTGGGACACCATTTGTTGGAGCATTGGCTCAAGCCAGTGAAAGATCTTTTCACATTCCTCCCAAAAAATATTGGGACTACTACCAAGGAAGTCTAGCGGTTATTAACACAAAGACCCTTGGTATCTAGTGGGGGCAGAGTCAAGAGGTCAGGGAAGGTGTGATGAGACGGAAATCCAAAGAACAAGAAACAATGAAACCAACTGCACTCCAGTGTGAAATTTTGACTGAGGAAATATAATTTGTAGGAGGCGGCTACTGTGTGGTTGTAGTAAAAGCACCCCCTTGAGGAACAACTGCATTGATGGGATTTCATTTTATTTCTTATGAAATGAAGGGTATCTCCTTCCTACCTTTCATATAGGACTAGAAAGCCAGGTTTCAGCTCAGTTACTCCTTTTACTTAAGATGTAAATATTTGACAACAAATTGTATTTAGAATGATGTTGATCACTCCATTAAAATAACTTGTTGCATCTGCCAGCTCCAATATGTTTGTACATTGACTGATCTGTGAGAGAATTGCAGTGGGGAAGTAGTGGTGAGGACTCTTCAATGTTCTGCTGATAATTGGCTGTTTCTGACCTGTCTTCTGCCACCACTCAGTTGTGTGGCTATGGACAAATCACTTTTCGAGCTTCAGTTTGTTCATCTCTAAAACTGACAATTAAGGTGAGTTGTCCCGCAAATTGACTGTGTGTTTCAGCACCTATCCAATAAGTTGGCTTTGGGGACCCGGCAACAGATTTGCTTCAGCACGTGGTTTCCATTCTTTCCGCCAACCACATAAATCTTTGATTACCTAGTGGAAGCAGTGGCCCCAACTTCCTTGACTTTGGATCTTTTTTCCTTCCCAAAGACTAGGATCAGGAAGATCATTTATTTTTCCAGTAGTTTGCTTTTAGTACAGACTGATGTATTTCATGTGAGGTGGTGAACTACTTCAACTGTGAAGAGTTTTTATAGTGTTGATGTATGTAGTTGCCATGTTACCCTTACCTGAAAAAAAAATTTGTCTCTAGTTGGTTGTTCTTGATTTGGAAGTAATAAACAGGCTGGATCATTGTGAGCGACTCTGTCACTGAAATTATACTGACTGGAGCAGGAAAGGTGCAACAATACCGAGAGCTGCCAGAGCTATGAGCCACCTGCTTTTTTTACATGCGTCACATTTATCATGTGGAATCAGACCTGTAAATTGACTGAGCACTGGAACAGGTTGCCCAGAGGGGTTGTGGAGTCTCCATCCTAGGAGATACTGAAAAGCCATCTGGACATAGTTCTGGGCAGCTGACTCTAGGTGGTCCTGCTCAAGCAGGGGAGTTGGACCTCCAGAGGTCCCTTCCAACCTCAACCATTCTGTGATTCTGAAATTCAGAAAAATGTATCCAGAGTGATGAACTTGTGTTTCCAGGGAGAAAATTCTAGTGCTGATTTCTTTTTCCTTCCTGTCTCTCTCCTACTAATATGCCCTTAAATGAAAGCCCCAGTTCTGTCATCTGCTATGGCTCAAGGACTTCTCAGATAGAGCTTTGCAGGCCTTTACGGTCTAAAGATTGTTGCGGAGGAGAGCTTTCGTGGCTGCTAGCTGGAGAACCCTGTAGGCTGAATGGCATTTTCCTACTCACTCACTGATCTTGAAGTGAAGGAAAGCTGCCACAGCTTTAATGGAAAGTACTGCACAGTTAGGAGAAAATTGACTGCCGCCTATGTTGCTTTGCTGTCTGCAGGTTTATAAATTGTAATGCTTTTCATTAAAAAAAGAAGGGAGAAAAAAAAAAAAAAAGAGTGTCAGGTCTCTGTGGGTCCCAGATCATTAGCAGGATCAATTTCTTTTTCACTGCAGAGATCAGAGGCTACAGTCTTGCATAGCCAGTCCTTCAGCTGCTGACATACCAAGCAAACAATGCAGAAGCAGAAGAGCTGGTGTGTGGCTGCCTGAATTGCTATGCCTGGATTTTTGTTGTGGTAGAAAATTCTTCCCTCGCTTTGGAGCCTGTGAAATGAATTCAGTCCCTTGCAGGATTGGGTCAGAACAGTCTCATCAGCTCCAGTACTAGCAATGTTAAATCCCTTAACTTGGGGCTTGCAGTGAAAAAGATTTTTTTAGTTGCTTCAGGAAGTTGATAATAGGATATGAAACTTTCACCTCTGAAGGAGGGCTGGTAATAATTTGAAATTGTTGACATCTGAAGATGTATGCTGTGTGAAAGAAGTTTGATGTGACTCAGTCCAGTTCCACAGCCCTAGCCCACCACCGTTGCTAACATGATTTGCAACCCTACTGGAGGTGCCAGTAGATACATCTGAGAGCCAAGTGTATTGAACAGACTGAATTTACTTCTTAATCATGGATGTGGTTGAGTCACAAGCTTGCGTGTTCTCAGTAAACACTGTAACTGTTTGGTGAATAAATAGAAGAATCCAATTTACAGAGGGTTGTAAGACTGTACATCATAAGATGCCGTTCTTCTGCTATGGCTAGTCTTAAAGTGTGGCTACGAGCATACCGTTTAACCTTTCGCTGCTTTAACCTCTCATCCCCTGCAGGATGGGGTTCATGGGGTTGTTAAAATTTGATTATAAATTGCTCTGTAATACTACACAGCATGAGGCATTCTCAGTTCTTTGCTTTCCCTCTCTAGGGTGGATACATGCGGTTTATACTCCAGTAGATTCTCTGGTGTTTGGTGGAAATATCCTGCATAGCTTTAATGTTCCCATGCAGCTTCGCATCTATGAAATTGAGGACAGAACAAGGGTAAGGATACTTGATTCTCTTTTTAACTGAACTGTTCTTTGTGACTGTGATCTGTCATAGTCTCTCTCTCGTATTCCCGTCTGACAAACAAGAAGTGACAGGATCTCCGTGTCAGAGTCGTTGAAACGAGGTAAACGAAAAGTAATGAGACTTTCAAATGTTGGCTATTTTTAGTGGGATTTACTCATCTGTTTTTCCCCTACTTCCCACAGACGTGTCCCTTCTGTGTCTTTTGTCTGCCTGTTAAACTTTCATAAACACCTTCCCTTTTGCACAAAAACATACTGCGCTTTACAGACCTTTGTACCAGTACTTCTGGTAACCCCCTGCTTATCGTCTCTCTGTGCACACCTGGAATGGATACCCAAGCCTGGAGAACTAATGGGACTAGGATGGTTCTACTGTCCACAGCTGAACTGACAAAGCTGCACAGAAGTTGCGTATGAAACATCTTCTATACTTTGCAGGATTTTCTTCTACAATGACTCGATACTGTGCAAGAATTTCTTGGAACAAAGAGAATCTGGGGTGGGACATTAGTCTGAACATTGTGATGTTCGTCTGGCTGTAGCATCTACCTGAT
The DNA here is from genome assembly GCA_035582835.1 of Phoebastria nigripes. Lineage (NCBI taxonomy): Eukaryota > Metazoa > Chordata > Aves > Procellariiformes > Diomedeidae > Phoebastria > Phoebastria nigripes. The sequence goes on from JAYKAV010001543.1 coordinate 1,102,816, forward strand.
GGAAAGAGTATTACATCTTGGAGGAGGTTACTGTGTGGCCTCTTTGTTGGGAGTGAAAATTTTATCCTTGGTTAATAAACGGGACACCCAGTCATATACTTTGCAGTTTCATAAAGTAGCAGAATCTGAAGGAAGTGCCACTGTTTTAGTAGGCTATTAAATAAGCTTGCAAGGCAATCATAGCATTCTGATGCAAAAATGGACCAGTGGTATGTGCAAATTCAGGTGGGGACTTTTTGTGGCTGACTGTTTTGGAGGCATTGCACTCAGACTGTGCTGGTAAACCACTGGCACAGGTGCCAGCTGTGGTGTTAATGGAGATTTGGGCTGGCAAAATGGCAGGAAGTAGCAATTCTTCTTCACTAAAAAGTCTTAAAATGGTGTGTTTTGGACATCAGTACAGTTCACTGTTGTTCACCTCTACAAGAGGGCACAATTCTGGCTCCGAGTGGGCTTTTATCCCAAATCACTCTCTTTGCAGTGAAAGTGCATAGGCCTGAAACAAATACGTATTGTTTTGAAATGCATTTTTGACTCGGCAAGAGGAAGGGTGTCCTCCCCCCAGCCCCTCTCTGCCAGTGTTGTGTTAGGAAGGGACTGCTCCCTTACTTTGCAGGGGGTACAAAGGCTGGTAATCTTCACACTGCAAAACAGTGGTGGGAGCAGTTGGTTTCCTGGAGTGATTTTAATGAAGAGAAGGAATGTTAAGCAGAAAAATGAATTCTTAGTGGAAGAGGGATGAAGACAAAAGCTGAAATTCAGGGGAATTAGAACAGGGAATGTAGCAGAGAGCAGAAGTGGAGGTAGAGACCAGAGTGGAGTTCAGCCTGGCTTTGAATAGGTGTCCCAAGGCAAGAATGTCAAGTGTCTTAAAGAGTAAAGGGACTTGGACAGGAAAAAGTTATGATGGCAGAAGCAGGAAGGGGCTCACTGTGGCTAGGCAGAGGTGCCAGGCACAGGAGGTTTTCAGAGTGACTGTAAATAAGAACTAGCAATATATGCTGGATATATGTGCTGCAGGTGCTCAAAGGGAGGGTATGTTGTTGCCAGGAAGGATGCTAGCACAGGCAACTTGCATGGAGAATGGAGAAGTGAGGACTGGGAGGAAGGATCGATGCCAGAAACAAGTTATTTCCATTGATGTCTATGGGGAAGATGGGAAGGAAACATTCTTTTTCATGAAGTAGCAAAAGAGCTGACATTTTGTTCCCACACGACTTGAGCAACCCAAGATCACACACCTTGGGTTGCAACTGCTCAGTAGTGCTTCATGTCAGGCCCCTCTCCTTGGGAAGCTGCGCGCAGCTTTGATCTCATAAGCTTTTATACCAGGAGGCATGTTTCCCCATAACAGTCAAGTATTTTGGTAACTTTTAGGAACTTACCAGCCAGTTACACTGAAATGCCTTTGAAAAGTCACTAGCACCTTGATCCTATGGGAAGGTTCTGCGAGTTGGATATCTGCCTCTTTGAAAATGTCCTGTCAGAGTTTTTTGGAAAGGGATACTGCAACATTTGGAAGTCCCAAATCAGACCTTTACTCTTGTCAGTTTTGGTTTAGATTTTCTTCAAAGTCTGTGTAGTTCTTTATCATTTTCCCTCCAAAAATACTTAGGTGCTTTAAAAAAGACCAATGAAAGCCAACAGCCCAGAACTTCCACAACTTCACAGAAACAATTTCAGCGCTTGTATGTTGCTGCGCGTTAGCAATGCATTATGCGCAGCCTGTACCTGCGTTCACAAACTTGTGCTTGTAGGCAGCTGTATAATAACAAAGCTGTGTGAACAGTCGAAGAATAGCAAGAATTTTGAGACAGAAACGAGATACAAGCTGTGCAACTAAGGCATACAGAAGTTTGATAAAAGGCAGGAAAATCAATACTGTTATTTAGAAATAATAACACATACCCCACCACCCCCAAACCTAAAAATATCATGCATGAATCTTGAAGGGGTAAATGTTTTCAAAATAGGATTCTAGTGTGTACTACTTCATTTGCTTTGCCAATCAAATTTTGTAATTTCTCTGTTCAAATAACTCTAGTCATACACTGGCTAGTACAGCAGACTCAGTACAGTATGTAGTTCACACAAATTTGCCAGTGTGAACATACTGCAAATGAGTTTCTCATCAGTATTGATCTTCCCATTGTGTATAGCACAGAAGTAAATTACATTATGTGATTGACAAAGTAATTTGCCACACTCAAATCAAAGTGTAATACAGGTGTGTTTCCCCTCTTCATTTTGCACAGAGCAATTTTATGGAGGTTTCACTGTGTTTAAACCTGCTATMTAATGCTTAATCATCTTTGATTGCTGATACTCAAAGTCATTTTTATGCTAGGTGTAGTTGTTATTGTCTTAGCAGCTAAGACAAGAATAAATACATGGTTGAAACGGTAATGCTGATTTACAGCCTGATAAAATTGCCTAGTTTATATACTTGTCATGCTTATTCTAGCTTAATTTCTCATATCCCTGGGAGACTTTTTAAGAGGGTTATAGCCATTTAAAAATAGTTTTAAGGAGTAATAAAAAACATGTCTATTGTTGGAAACGGCTCCTAATGTGCAATTGAGGTAAACAAATATTCTCCAGCCTTACAGTTTGTAGAGACTCTCATTTTGCAGTCTGGCTTTCCTAGAGGCCAATTAACAGCTAGTCAAATAGGCCAAGCTGTTTAGCTCTTTGCTAGACCAGCTTGAATAACTGCAAAGCAGGCTGCCGTGCAGAGATTCATCATCTTGGCATAGGGGTGTTACAGCTCTGTATTACTGAAGAGGAAGAACGTGTCAAACTTACTCCCAACTCACCTAAATTTAACTGTGTTAAAATATTTGAACATGGATAGGGACAAAAGCACTCAAAATATATACGTAAGGTGGTCACTCACAGATGATGGTGTTTGCTACTGATTTTGTTTTCTGGAACGTAAGGTAACGTTTTAAGTGGATAGATTAATTATTTTGTAAATAATCATAAATTGTTTTTCAATATTGTGATTAGAGTGATTAAACTCAAGTGGAGTTTGTAATGATTTTAATGGACATTGTGGAAGAGACTAATACTTTCTTAAGGAAAATGTGTGCCTTACTTGCTTAGGGTTTTTTGTTTTGTTTTTGGAGGGGGATATAAGTCTCTCAAATAATTTCACTTTGAACTGAAGAAATGGATCATATTCCAGAGAGGATTTTTCTCACTGTACAGAAATAATTAAAAAATTTATTCAGTGGATTGTAAATTATTAATCATAGAAGTTAGAGCTGGAAATGCCTGTTAGATGATCTAGTGTATTTCCCTGCTGGTGGGGGATTTAGTCCTCTGGCAGTGTCTGTATTGGATATTACACTTTAAATTGATCACAGAACACTTTTAATTTCTTTCTTCCTTTCTTTTATCCACACCCCCACCCCCCAAATAAGAGTTCATTTGACCATAAGCATACAATGGAAAAAGTATGGACATGTACATAATGCAGTTCAAATGCAGTTCACATCCATTATAATTAATAAATGTCCAAGGATATTGTAAAGAACGTACTCCTCTATACTTCTCCGTAAGGCAAAGTTTAAAAGATTTTTAAAGCACTGTTAGACTTGCTTTACTGGCAAAAGGCACTGTAGATCTTTGCACAGTATCTCTTGCTACATATGGTAGCTCTTACTTCTGAAGGTTTGTAAAAGCAGAGCCTTCTCGGGCAAATAGTGAATTACAGAGGCATGGAGGGATTTGCTGTGGGTTGGAACATTGATAGTGAGGCAATTAGGAACTCAAATTGAATATTAAAGATTGATATACATAATGGGAGCACTGCATGCATTACTGCCTTGTCTTTCACATTGAATTAACATTGGTAACAACTAAATTTGGTGAAGCTCAGAATCTGTCAACAAATGTTGAGCAATGATGTCTTTAATATTCCCAGGCATGTGGCTGAAAACCTTTTGAAGGCTGAGGGGTGGAAGGCGGCTTCCTGTTTGTAAGTCAATTCTTTGCAAATTTTGTTTCCTGCAGTGCTCTCTTGGAAAAATTTGAGTTCCTCTATTAGCATATATTTTAGCATGGCTAATTTCCCCTGTGTTCCGTAATAGTGATAAGTGACTCGATCTCTTCTTTATGACAAATAACTAAACCAAAGGAAAAATATTCTCCAATGCAAAAAAGGCCCTGGGGTTAAATGTTCTCACGTTTAGGGGGATGTTGGTTGGTTGGTTTTTTCTTTTTTCTTCCTCCTCCCGCCCCTTCTTTTTTTGGTACGTGTGCTTTGTAACAAACAACACAGGGAAACATTTGAAAAGGTGCAGCATCGCTGGATGCATGACCCATAGCAACGTGCAGATCAGATTTGCCAGCTACATTTGTGTTGAATTTAAGAGATCTTAACTCTTGGGAATTGCCATGGAGTATTTAAATCCTACACTGTGATACATTTAGTGGGACAATACAGTATATTTTCCCTTCGTTACATTTTGGTTTACTGCTAAAAGTGTTTGCCCTGGGAACGGAGGCAAGTTCTTTGACTGCCCGCCTTGGGGACAGTTTTCAAATATGGGCATTCTAGTAAGTCAATGATGTGCTCAATGCTTATATCACCATGCAGATGTTTCGACAGTGCCTGCTTTGCAGAGATGCATCTGAGTTTCCAGGTGCTGGCTTAGTGGTTCTGTTTAGACTTCACTGTTTTTTGGGTGATCTGGGGTGGGGTGGTGTTTTGGTTTTGTTTTTTAAAAAGGGCTTTCTAAGATAATGCTCCTTTCTGGTGCAGTCCAGCTTTTCATTAAAGGTGGGTGGACGCCTCTTGGCTAGGTGAGCAGTTAATATGCATAGAATATCTTAAAGCAGTTCCTATAATCCCAGTGCAATGCCTGCATGCAAGCCTGCAAAATGCAGATTTCTGTGCCACCAGGAGAAAGAAGTGTACAGTGTAAGTACAAGTGCATGCAAGATGCATGGCATCCATTTTTAACAAGTCACAATAAATATACATATGTTCTTGCGTTTTAGGAGCTTCACAGATTCTTCTTTGGTACAGTGACCTCCCATAGATAGAAAACTATGTTGGAAAGGAGGGAAACCCACTTTGTTTTCTTTTGAATCTGAAATAATCTCACAAATACATAGTGTTGGAGAATAAGCTTTTTGTGTGAGAACAACAGGTCTGAGATGTAAGAAAAAGTGCACAGCTTGACAGGATCTTTTGTCAAAATCCTGCTTTTCAATTCTGTTTGTGGCAAAAGCTAATTTGCTACCAAAATACTAAGTGTAAACCACATAAGGGATTTTTACTTTTAATGTGTAGTTATCAATAATCAAGAATTTGTGTGATCATTTGTTTAATCAAATTGTTGTGAAGACCGTAATTGAAGAAGATGTATTTCCTGCTTGACTCATTTTAGGTAATGCTGCCATTTTGATAAAAATCATGTGATAGTGTTTAGGAAATAAAAAACCCCACCTTTATTTTAACTTGAATGTTAGTGACTAACATCTGTATGTGACCACCCTATGTTTATACAGCAGGTAAATAATACCGTAGGGGCCATCCATCAGTTTCATGATTTCACAAGAACACAAACCCTTTCCTCTCCCACCACCCCAAGAGGATACAAATTAGTGAACCAAGAAATGATGCTATCATGGCAGGCAGGCAGGCAGTCTCCTCATTTGGTATGCTGAAGGCATACATCTCACTCGGCTCCCACCCTCTCTCCCCTCCCCCTCCTGCATACCGTTTGTGCTCTTGATAACATGATGAGAATGATGACTGGCCCTTGTGCTGCAAACTTCTCTCCCTTCCCCATGGACTGACAGTCTCAATCTTGCTTTCAGGTGCATGCCAAATTCCGTTATCCTTTCTACTATGAAATGTGCTGGTATGTTCTGGAGAGATACGTGTCCTGTGTGACCCAGCGCTGCCACCTCAGCAAAGAGTACCAGAAAGAATCAATGTTAATTGGTGAGTGAATCCTTTGAGTGCATATTCAGAACTGATGCTACCACCTTAGGCTAGTTACTGCTTTGGTTTCTGCAAAGCAGATTATAAATTGAATTGGAGAACTGTAGAAATCCTAATGAACTATTTCTTTATTTTGCRGTGGGGGAGGTTTTGACTCTTAAGCATTTCCATGAAGTACCAACCTACTTCAAATTATATTTATTGAGCATTCCCTTAGCAAGTGGATCCCAGAAAAATAATTTTTGGATGCGTTTGTTCCTTGGTTTCAGTAATGTTTGTGTTGAGATGATCTGCCAAACAGTTGAGGATTTACTGCCATGTTTGGCACGGTACCTTAGTAGCCAGAAATGCGTGCATTGCAAATGTGCTCTGGTGGGATGGATATTTAGTCCTTTTATAGAGCGTCTCTTCTACAGAATGTGTTATGGTCACTAAACCTGGCTTCTTTCTCTTCTCTTTAATCTCTACTTTAGTTCTCTCTATTTGGTAACTGACTTCTAGTTCTGCAGAATAACAAAAGCAAGAAAACACCTACACAAATCTACATGATCTATAACCTAAGTGCAGGGAGGTCAAAGAAACCTTTACAACAATAGCTGAAAATGGACCATAGCAGAGACGGATAGATGTGCCTGAAGCGGGAAGGCATTACCTTGGCACTGATGTGAGCTTTACATCAATGTGTGACAATTCCAGTTGTTACCTTGCTGAACTGCCCTCTTTTTCCTCCCTTTAATGGAACAAGAGGGTGGGCCATATTGCCTCCCTGCTTTTAAGCACAGAATGGCTGAAAGTAACACAAGCACCAGCTAAATCTTAACTGATATGTGTGAAGTGTGGAGGAGAACTAAAGTATTTCTGTGCCTTCTGCTCCCTGAGATGCCACTTGGAGTGAACCTGGCATGGTTGGAACTGCCCCGGGTTCTGGGCAGAGGAGGGAAATGATCACCTACTAGCATAATTCTTAGTAGAAGGGATTTAAGAAGTTACGGGCAGACATCACTCTCCAGTGAGTTTTACTGACCAAGAATAACTTGAGGGAGCKAATAGTCTGTGTAGGTAGACATAGGAATTTTCTTGGAATCCCTAGGAATTTGGGTGCTTCACATTTTGTCTCTTCTTTGCTCTGTGAGGCCATGATCAGAAGGGTTAGTTAAGCAGGAACTCTGTGTGGAGGAATTTTTCTCTTTATATAAGATCGTCCTAGAGAAAAGGATGAATTAGCCCCTTGGATCAGCTCTTCAAAAAGCAGTGATAAAACTCTGATAACTGTACTCCCTGGAAAATAAGGAACAAGCTCCTGTTGTCTAAACCACTGGCACGGAAAGAGGCTCATCCTGCAGGCAGGGTGGGGGTGCCAGATCGCTGAGGTRTAATTTCAGAACAAATTAGATGTGGAGAGTGGATGATTCAGGATATTGAGATGGGACCTTTTTCAGCTAAATCACCAGTGTGAATTCCAGCCCAGCTCGGTAATTACTGATAATAGTTTGGTGATCCCCACAAAACGTGCCTCAGTCCAGTTACTAGCTGAGAGATATTCAAATCATATAAAAGCTCACTGGTAACCATAGATCTCCAGTGTCTGGAGGGAAAAGGATTATTTTGCATGACCAAAGAGTGCCAGCTGCAAAGGCATCAGGAAAAGGAGCCTGGCTGTTTGGAAAATGGTTGGTGGCAACATTGTCTGGGCCTTGTTGTCTCCTGTGGTGGCTTCAGTTGGCCTACTGGAAAGTGAATATTAAACTGTATTGCTGTTGTTCGGGCATGGTCCTATGGTCATTTCAAGCTACTGTGAGAAACATGCTGCTCTCACAAGACTATTCTGTTTTGTGAACTCTAGAGATTGTGTGGCTGCCCTGTGAGCTGAATCAGTTCAGTGAGCTGACTGAAAATTAACCCTACCAAAAAATGAATATATTTGTTTTCAGTAGGCTTGAGCTGATCTGACTTGCAGCCCTACTGCGTGGCTGCGGGTGCTGAGGCGAGGTAGGTGCTGGGAGTGTCTGGCCGGGCAGATCTTGAGCTGTTATTAGTGTCTTGAATGGATCGGTACTTTCAGCTTACYGAAGTGGCATCTACTGACAGCATGTAGTTCATCCACCTGCCTGCTATCTCTTGACTTCAGAGTATTAGCATGCTGATAAAATCTCTCACATTGACATCCAGGGCCTTTCTCTCCAGGAGAGACAGATGTATACTTTTTTTTGTCAGAAACTTGCTTTTTATTTCTTGGCAGAATCTTAACCTTAAAATAATTATTTAACTGGGGATTGTGGCTCAAAAGCCCGGATCTACTATATCTGCTGGATCTTTCACTTTGGCATTTGTCAAATTCAAAGGAGTAAAGGTACCTTATTTACCTTTACAAAGCTGCGCCGCTTTGTTCTGCGTGAGTAATACAGTTTCAAATACTTGCTTGTCTTTTCTTTTAACTGGTCTCAGTGCCCAGCCTCTTGACTCAAATAAATCTCCATGAACTGTAATCCTTGAATTACACTTGTTTGTTCTGTGGTGTCTGTATCTTAATATCATTCACCTGCTGTGGGATAGGAGATCCAAATGAGGTCAGTGTTTCAAAACCCCACTGCTTTGTTTTTACGCTTTTCTTCAGAACTGCTAAGGTCCTTAAATTGTCTATTCCTTAGAGACTTCTCTATCTGCAAGCAATTTCTTGATTTCCCATGAGAGAGTATCCCTTGATGAAGAATTTCCCATTATTCTCCTTAAAGAGTAATGAAACAAAGTACTTAACTTCTCTGCAGACCCCTCAGTAGATTTGATTGCCTTCTGTCCTTCTTGGTTTAAGAAAAAATTCTTCACATCCTTGTATTCATTTTCAGAAATTTCTCTTGAATAATCTTAATGTTTCTCCTTTTTTTTTTTTTTTTAATTTCCTTGACGTAATTTGTTCTAAATGTCTACTTTCTAGCGTTCCTTTTGGGTGCTAGAACTTGCTATTTTTCACCCTTGAGTTGTGCTGCTTTCTCTTCTTATATACCTTCTGATACAGTAGTCTTACTGGATCTCAGAAGCTAAGCAGCAACAGTTGATTATTAGTTGAGGAGGACATCCACCAGAGAGAGCGCAGGATGCCGCCCATGGTCTCTGGGATTCACAAGGTGCTAGTTTTCATAGAATTGGTAGAGATCCTGGTCTCCTGCATGAAAAAAAGGAGATTACTGTGGTGATAGAGAAGATCTCTGGAAAACACAGAAAACTGAGTTTATCAGCAATTATGTTTTAAGGATATCTTTAGACTTTTCATACTATGTTTTCATTACATAGTATTTATTTCCTTTGACATGAAGGTTGCTAAATTCAGAGTGACTCTTTCAAGACATTGCCCACTCATGAAAACATATTGCTGTGATTGTGTTGCGATACCTCTGTCCCGATAGTTGTATGCTAGTATAGCAACTTATATTGTTCTTTGTATTTCTATTTTCTAAATGTCTCGACTCACAAAACTTCAGACAGGAAAAAAAAAACCACCTCAGTGTAGGCAAGGCTAAAACCTTGAGTGTTCCCACTCCCTAAATAAAAATGTCTGCCCTTCTAAATGAGTTGGAAGATGATGACTGTGGCTTCCTTTCCCATTCTTCAGGCCTAGAATGAGTTTTCAGGCACTTGCCTCCTAATTAGCATGTGAGACTGTTCTTTTTCAGATCTCTTCCGCAGAAAGGCAAACACTCAGGGGAATGATGACATGACAGCAGTCACAGGCTGCTGTAAAAGCACGCAATCTCTCTTTCTCTGTCTTTTTTTTTTCTTTTCCTTGTCCCTCTCAACTGTGACATTTGTCCTGCTGGCTGAAATCAGAAAGGGATCCTATTTGGGTTTCCTACTAGATTTGAACATGCACTGTTTCGGGTTGGATATGTCTTCGTTATTTTTACTCTTATCATGAATGAGTCCGTACTGGATGTTTTCAACCACAATTGACCTTCAGTGAGATATGGATCTTGAGAGTGAGCTGACAAAGAGTAATTGGGAGAAGATACTGGGCTATCAAAAATGCGCTTTCTCTGTAACCTGGAGCTTTTAAGATTCCCATTGCTAAAATTTTAACAGGGTGGCTCTAACTGTACGTTAAGCCTGATGGATGAAGAAAATATGCCCTCTGGCATGGTGAAGGAGCCATGTCTTTTTCCTCCCCCTTCTCAGGGGGTAGAATAGATTTGGTTATGATAGACAGGTACTGGACTATATCGAGTGATTTCTGTGTGGGGTGCTCCATGCAGCGATACATTTCCAGTATGCTCAGGTTTTTTTCTGCTAATGAAAATGTCATTGCTGTCTTCAGCAGACCAAGAGCAACTGCTGCTCCCAAGTCACAGTGTCAGGGTTTCGAGCTGGGAATGGCAAGGTAGATATTACCCACTGGACTGTTCTGAAGAGTTTAGAAAGATTTCATAATCATACCTCACTCCCCCCGCCCCCGCCTTTCTTTTAAGTTCTGTAATACAGCAAGTTGCTTTTCAGCAAGGAAAGAAACTGTGTATAATTATCCTTCTTGTACAAGTGGATAACTGTGGGGAAAGTTAAGTGATTTGTCCAGAACCACAGGGAAGTGAACTGCTATAGAAAAAAAGGTATTTCTAGTTCTCTGTCCTGTGGTCAAGCCTGTGCTGCTCCTCCTCTTCACTGAGTTATATGACTGACTGGTTTGTATAAGCTGGTTTTATTTGCTTTGAGATGGAGAGGGGTGAAGGTCTTTTTGCACTAAGTCATATGGGAGCCCAGGCTGGATAACCACTCTGAAACTGGAGTTCTAACCTGGTGTTGGCTGGTGCATTGACTCAGAAGAAGAAACCACAGTTGAACTTAGCAGGAGCTCATTTCCATGGAGAGACTTTATAAACCAAAAACCTCCAAGTCAGTGGAACCCTGGTAATACAGTGCTTAAAATGCACTTCTAGACAAAGTAAATGCAGATTATGCTTGTGTAGGGTCTCAGCTCACAGCACAGTAACTCTCAGTCAGATCTGTTTTCATTAAAATGAATAAATAAAAATCATGGCATGTTGCATTACAACAAAACACTTGAAAACACAGAATTGAACCCTTCTCACATTGAACTGATCCTTCCATTATTGTTTCCCTTGGCGCTTTTTTTTTTTTAATTAGCAGCAGTAGCAGACAGTTGTCTTTTGAAAGCCGTCCACTCTTAATCTGATGGTGCAACAGTACTGTAATCCCCTAGTGCTCCAGAATAGACTGATACACTTCGGGTTAATAGCAAGCCTTGACCCCAAAGGTAAAGTTAGGCAAGGCATCATGTAACTGCCAGGCTTGCAGAGAACAGGGCACTTGTTTGGTGATGGTTCATTTTGAGGTTAGATTTAGATTCTTTTTTGTCTGTCCATACCCAGGTGTAGCTGGCACAGCAGGACCCGTCTTGTGCAGACAGCCGGTGGCAGGGAAGCGGTGGCAGCTGGCAGAACGGAATTGCTGGCCCCCCCGCCGTGTGCTTGCTTCTGATGGGAATAGGCCCCCAGTATGCTGTGGTGTTCCACTCTTCTCTTGCCTTTTGTTTCCCTAGATTAGAGCAAGAGACAAAAAGTGGAGATCTCTCTTGAAGGCTGTTTTCTCTTAGCACCAGAGCATTACTTGGAGTCAATTATTCACACTTCCATAATGTGATCTCCCTCTCTTTCTTTAGGCCTTATCTACGCTTGTGATTTGCCCCAGTTACAGCCATTAGTTCCTCTTCAGCAGAGCCACAGCATAGGAAGACAGAATCATAATTTTCTTTGTGCAGATTTATACCAATTTCTGTTAATGATGCTGTACTGGTAGCATAGGGATGTGTATCTGCTTTCACCTCCTTCTGTTTTATCACTGGCATCTTCTCCCGTCTAGAGTAGGCTTTTGTGCTTCAGTCAATTGTAAAATAGCTCACCAAGGCAGTGTGGCTTAGAGAAGGGGCTCCAGCCCTGGATCCAAGAGCCTGGATTCTGATTCCTGGTTTTGCCCTAGATTTGATGTGTGACAATGAGCAAATCGTGCTTTCTCCCAAGCATCTGTTTCCTCAGCTGTAAAATGGGAGAATGGCATAAGCTGATTATATAGCCCTTTGAGGTAGGCAAGTGTGGTAGCTACTGTGGGCAAAGGAAAAAACAGTGTTAAATAAAAGTTGGATAACCTAGTGATTTTTAAATGTTCTGGTTAAGGTATTTTCTAATTCTGTTTATTTTTGTAAGAGAAGCATGGGGGTGTATTAGCACAGACCAGAGAGGAAGAGCTGCTTTGGAGTGTTGCATGCCACCACCTCAGCACACAAAATAAACTGTGCTGTACTTCTTAATGGTGAAGCTTTTTTGGAGCGATGCAGGGAGGAAGTTAGCCTGCACTGTGGATGGAGCTGGATTTGGCTGTGACCAGCCTTGCTGGTAGCTGGTATTTTTTGTGACTACCATCTTTTCATAGCCATTTCAGCTTAAATGTGCCTTTCAGGAATAATTTTATGGCCATTTTGATTCTGAGGAAAAATGCAAACATGACTGAAGGAGTAGACTGGACAGAGATGCCTGATTTTTGCAGACACTGTAGCAACAGCACATTCGCCCTGAGAAGTATAAAGTGGCCAACGCGTATCTCTTGGGCACTAACACACAGAGGTGCACCTGGCCTTGCAGAGTTTTTATTTGAAACTGCAAAGCTAAGCAGCTGGGCTAGCTGCCCTCAGACAGCTACTCTGCCACTGCCTGTTGCATCTTTGTTACCCAGCTGACAAGGTACACGTATATTTTGCGAGAAGATGGTATAGAGTATGCAAGAGACAAGGAGCCTTCTCTGTGATAAGGATGAATTTGCCAGATTGGAACTGGGCTTCAGCGTTTGTTTTGAATCTCACTGTTAAACAACCGGATGCTGAGCTTTTTCTTTAATATCCATTTAATCCTTCCTTAAGCATGATTCACACTGTCCTAATCCAAAGCTACTGCATTGCGAAGCATGAAAGCTGTGAAAGGAACTTTTCATTAATTGTTCACTCACTTTTTCTGTATGACTTCTGTTTCCTTTGCAGAGTGTTTTTGTTTGCAGCTTGATCTCATACCCATTTCAGCCACTATTAAAACTCACATTGACTTAACTGGGTGTTGCCGTTAACTGTATTTTCCACAGAAATTCCTGCTGTTGCTAGCCTGCATTCAATGTTGTTCACTTAGTAAAGGAAAGTGTGTCCAATAAATAAGAAAAGATGTGTGCTTTAGGGAACCTTGGCCACTAGTTTCCTACATTGCTTTCACTGCTTGATTGCACAGAGTTGGGTAACAGTTGGGATTTTTAGGGGGAAACTTAGTATAAAACTAAGATTAATAGTTCTGTAGACTCAGAAACTTGCCTTTAAATTTTCCTGAGAAGTACCTAGAATGTGTCAGGGATGGCATTAAGAAAAACAGTGTCATGTAACTCTGCCAGTCCTTGCATTTCTCAGTGTGTTTAGGCTTCTTGTCTGTAAAATAAGCATAATTGTAATCCTCTGTCTCAGAAGAGCAATGAGTATTCATGCAGTAACAAGTGGGGGTTCTTGTTTTACCAACCGTTGCTCACAGAGGAGAAGTATTGAGAAGTTGATTTTGTGCTGTGCAGAGTTCCTGGAAGATTGATGATGTACAGCATTTTAACGTGCTTTCTCCCATCATTTTTTTCCCTCCTCTTTCTTTGCTATCTGTCCTCTTAAAGCTGTAAGGCTGCTGAATCTGGTCTCTTTCAGATTTGCGGGAAAATGAATTGTGTGTGACTCAAGAGCTCTGCCTACTCTTAATTGAAGGCATAGAGGACTGAAGCTTTGAAGAAAGCATAATTTTTCCCTAAATGTTTCCCAGTCGTTTCAACTGAGTAGATGTTAATGAAAACCAGCGTTAAAACAAACAAACAAACAACCCCCCCCAAATTAAAAACCAGCTGAATAGAGCCCGTTCCTGTCACATACTTACTAGGCATTATCCAGTGCCCTTTTAAACAGGCAGCTCCTAGCCCCAGTGGTAGAGAAGTGTTTGAGCTATGAATTACATCGGGTAAAATTTCAACATTCTTTTTCTAACTTTCAGATGCAAAAAGAAAACGCAGCACAGACAGCTATTCATCAGATTCGTGGTTAGACATGGATGAAGAATCTTGTGATGCCCATACCCGGGAGGAGAAGGATGACAGCTTGGATAAGAACTCCAAATCCTTGGTGGATGGCTCCTCCTCGCCCAACAGCACACACTCAGAAGGGAAGGAGGGTGCAGGAAGAAAACAAAAAGCCACAGTAATGAGATACCTAAAAAGAACTTTGTCTAATGAGTCAGATGACAGCGTAAAATCAACAACCCCCACGGACTATCCCAAAACGCCAACGGGGTCTCCAGCTACAGAAGTTTCAACCAAATGGACTCACCTCACAGAATTTGAACTGAAGGGTTTAAAAGCCCTGGTGGAAAAGCTTGAATCTCTCCCAGAGAATAAGAAGTGTGTTCCAGAAGGCATCGAAGATCCGCAGGCTCTCCTAGAGGACATGAAGGTGAGTGTGATAGCTTGCTGATCCACACAAACTGTATTCTGTGGGCATAGAAGACAGCAGGAGACCAGAAAGCAAAGTTCTGCAGCAGAGGGATGGCAGCTTGTGTGTAGTGACCAGCTCATATCAGCCTGCTATGCCACAGAGAGGGAAATGATGCCTCTAACAAAAGCCATCTCTGCTCTGGGGAGACGGCTGTTTGCAGTCTGATTTAATTGATGCAGTCCTTTCTGACTGTCGCAACAGTGGCCAAAAGTTTAGATCTTCTCATAGTTCAACACTTGTTATGTCCCATGTGTAAATATTATACCTCAGAAAGTCTGTTTATATTTATAGTCTTAATCTGCCCTTTTTGGTCTAGTGTCTTTCTGGAGTATATCCGATTAACTGACATACAAAATGTAAATACTTGATTGTAATTCAGAACATATATTGTCTAACATTTTCACTTGCTTTTTTTTCTTTCACCTTTTTCATTTTCTTTTCCTCCATTGCCCTCTATAGGTTGATAATTATTCTCCACTGGTACAATATACTGTTTCTGGAGATGGTGTGAGGAGTGAATGCTCACTAGTGACGGAACTTCTCTTTAGATTTTTAGTATACTGGAAGTGGTACCCCATCTGACTTAGGGATAAATTCTTCCTGAAGACCAGCATGGCCTTGCTGCTTCTAGTCCCAGCCCTGCCTCTGATCCGTGGCATCCCTTTGGACTACTTGGTTAGCTTTTCTGTGTCTTGTTTTCACATTGGATAAAATAGGCATATTAATTTTTTTTTTTTTTTTTAAACAAAGCTGAGAGCAGCAGACTCTTGTAATTTTGCTGGGACTTGTCAAATAAGGCTAAAATTGTCAGCCTGTCCTCCACAGGTCCAGTACCATGGCAATTTGGCCTGATTTGGAACTATGAGTATTGATTCATGGTCTTGTGTTTGGACTGCTAGTTTCGTGCTGTTTCTGTGTACAGTATGGTTCTTCAGCTACATGTGTCCTATACACAAGAGCTGTGTAAGCTACAGTCTGAGGGGAATTATATGGTAAAAGGGGAGCCTGTACGTTTTTAGTGCAAGTAGTGTAACAGCTGCTTAGAAAAGGCTTCAAAGCCAGTTAAAGAAGGCTGAACATGTGCAGTGGAACCATATTCCACAATCTTGGAGCCTGGAAGTGTGATACACGGCACTCATTTTGGTAAACCACAAGAGCTCAGAAAGTCTATTCTTGCAAAATCAGCCGCTTTGTATATGAAAGTGGACGCACATGCCCAAAGTCGTGGCTGTAGATTCACTGGCTTGCTTTGTGATCAGTCATCTTCTAATCAGAAATCAAAATGAAGCTTCAAGACCAGGAGTTGAATTTGTGGTGAAGGAGAAAGAATGGTAGCGTTACTTTTCCAAGCTTGATGCACAGACCAAGTTCCCTTAAAAATAAACTGCCCCTTCTTGAAATCCCAGAAAGGGGTACAACACGTAATAAATGGTGCAGATGTTCAGAATATGATCGTGCATGCTCTTTTGATGACATACTCCAATGCACTGTGAGACATCTTACTAGAACACGGCAAGATACCATATGTGAATCTGGTTTAAAGCACCGTGTAGGAGTATCTGCTTTCTTATTCCTCTTCAGAGCAGTGGATTCACTGAGATGGAGAACTGCACACGGACATTTAAGAAAAAGGCCCAAGTTGTGCCCTTTTTGGTAATACTGTGCTTAAACTGGCAGATGCCCACTTAATACCAGTTAATTTTGTGCATCTTGCAGAGTTGCAGTCTTGATGTTCCATCTCCTTTGATAACTGCGAGCTTCTAAACTTTCTCTCCTTGCCAGCACACACTGTAACCATCAGGATGTAGCCCAGCATCTGGATATTTATGGTTCCCTGCTGGTTAAAGAGCCCATGACCACATCTAAACATCATGCATGTTGCAGAATTGTTTTCTCTGGAATCACCTCTGTATGTTTGGCGAGCCTGTGACTGATGAGTCAGAGTAAGACCTTTTAAAAGGATGTTAACTCAAACATTTTCTTGAACAGTGTCTAAAGAACTGTTAAAGAACTTTCTTACCCATCTTTCTTACAATATTGGCCCACATATAAGGCAGCCCTCAATTTTCAGAGAATGGGAGTCAATAGAGCATAGTAGATTAATTAAACCCCATATAGTTTGCTTCCTCCATAACTCTCCCTACAGTTGCATAATCCGCTTACTGGGTGCTCTGAAGGAATTGGGGCAGTTAGGGGGAGTTGCACTCACATCAGTGGTTGCTTGAGTACACTTCCCCTCAAGTCAGGAGCGGAGCCCAGGACTCCCAACACTGGCCTTCCCTTTGCTCATCAGCAAATTGTCTGAGGCAGCCACTGACAAGGTGTGTCCCATTCCCATCTAGTGTTGGGACCTGGGATGGAACAACCCATTACTCCTTTCTGCCGCTGTGTTCATTGATATGGTAGAGAACAGTGCAGTGGAGCCAAAGCATCCTATCTGCTTGTAACCCATGTCATACCAAAGCATGAAGTTTGTTTTATTCAGTTTGTTGGCTTTAAAAAAAAATCAGAAACAAGTGTATCGGTGCATGTGTAGGGCTTCTACCTTCAAAGGATAGAGCGTGCTGCTGGAACAGTTGCCAAGTGACTGATTTCAGCCCCTTGAGCATGCATCTAGCATAATGGTCCTTGCAGGATTCCTGTATTGCTTGGTGTGCAGAATGCAGCTGTTCAGTATTTTGGTCCCGTCCTTGCTCCTCAGTGTGTGTTAGGTACGTCATACCATTCAGACCCTTGGCTGAACACGGTGATATGAATGTTCCCTTGGGGTTCCCAGTGATACTCATCACTACTGTAGTCATGTGCTTCACAAGTGGTAATTGATGAGCTGTTGTTATCTCTGGTTCACGGGTGGGGAGCTAAGGTGCAAAGAGATTAAGATAAAAGTGACCGTAATTTTGGGTGCTGGTTTTATGTGCCGCATGTGATTTTTCAGAAAAGTTAGCATTATTTAAGAATGATACCTGCAAAAGATAATTTTAATGGTATTGAAACTGTAATTGCTTAACATTTCTACAGAGCAGAAGTTCTGATCTTTAGCATCCAGATCCCAAGCCAGGTGTGAGGAAGAGGAGGAACATACAATTCATCACTGCCTGTGGAAACTTGGTTTAAAAAATTTGCCCTGTGTCACATAGAGACATAATGGCAGAAGAAGAAATGCAGTCCACTTTTCCAGAATGGTATTTATCTCCTTGACCACTAAATCATATTCCCTCTTACCTTACTACTAGTTTTCCAACTTGGACAGAAAATAATGTGGGGGTTTTGCTGATAGCATTAGCAGTAGAGTGAGCAGAAGCCTGGCACCTTTACCTCACCCTGATGAATATCCAGACCACCAGTCATCTGTGTGACTGAATGGAGGCAGAAATCCTCAGAAGAAGCTGTGCAGATCATACGTGCTGTGACTGTATTCGGCTATATTCACAAGGTTTATTTCATGGGCAACCTGACTCTTCGGCATGTGATGTATTAATAATACAGCCTATAAAAAGTACCCTTTTAGTGCACCCATTTGAGAGTTATTTTTAACAAATGCATAGCAAGAACATGCTCTGACAGAAGGTCTGAAGGCTCTTGCTCTGCTTGGAAAGTCTGAAACAAGTTTCTTCCTGAAGAAAATAAATCCATGTTTACTGTAGCAATTTTATTTCTTAATGAAATACACTCAGGAACTTTTCTGTATGACATTCAAGTCTGTCTTTGTGCTTCAGTAAGATAATTAATGTTTTCAGAAAACAGGATATGGGTAGTTAAAACTGGAGAAGGGAAACCATTTTATTTAGTGATGTGAAGTTTCACAGAACAAACGGGTAACTTGCAGAGAATTGATGCTTTCCCATCTGAGCAAGAATACAGTAAAGGATGGGCGACTGGATTACTGCTCTTAGTGGTAAATACAACTACAGCTATACACAGCTATTTAATGTCAAGTAGGTGAGACTCTCTGAAGTAAAGTAATTTATTTGCCTTATGAGAAGGGAGACTGAAAACTAAACTAAACCTGTGTAAATTCCTTGCATGTCATCTAAGCTCCTAACTAGCTGCAACTATCTAGTGGGGACACAGCAATCCAGAAGTGCCAAACTAATGCCTCTGCAGATTCAGAACCCATTTATCACCATGATTGATGGAGTGCAGCAGCACAAGGGAGGCTTATTTGCAGAGCATAACACGGGCCTCACTTGGGGAGCGGGTCAGTTCTTCCCTCAGCTCAAGCAAGGAATTAAATTCTTGTTGGCTGCAGCTCTGCTGTATGGGCACTGTATCACATGAGACTTGTGTTCACCACCAAAGTTGCTTCTTGGAGGCCTCCAAACAGCGATTACTGACAGCAGCGTTCACTCCATAGCAGATGGCATCTGAACAATCGGCCAAGGAGATGCAATACTCTCTGTATCCAAATGTCTGCGGCTGGGCTCTGTGAGCTGTATGTGCAGCAAATGTGAGGGGAAATTGTTGTACAGATAAATGTACCCTCCCTGAGAGTGCTCAGCTGACCCAAGTTGCAGAAGGACAGAAGGCTTGGCAGTGTAGCTTTCAGCAGGGTGAGCAGCCAGAAGACACTGCAGCCGTTGCCCCCACATCCTTGTTGTTGGTGTTACTGTTGGAGGCATACACAGCCTGCAGTCATACCTTGTTTTCCATATATACATGCCCTGAAATGAAATATGAAACAGTGCACCAACTCTGGCTCCCAATTTAAAAACTAAGTAGCAGCTAGCTGAACTGTTAGAAAAGTACCTACACTGATGAGGAGGAGAAGGAGGGAAAAAAAAAAATCACTGAGAAGTAATTTTACTTAGATAGTGGCCTTGGGGATTGGAAGAGTTTCATCATGTGGCTTCTCCACTTCATATTTAGCTACCAAATAGTATGTCAGCCTRCTAAAGATGCAACAGGGGTGGACTTACGCATGGAGAATAGAGAGGTAACTATCTTACTCCTTGGTGTAGTTTGCATCCCACATCACAGGACAGGTAAATCTGAGCAGACCTTTGATTGTGACAGTCTGCATCCCACATTAAACACTCTGCCAGTGATACTTGTCTGTATGCAGCCTCTGATTTCAGCATACAACATTTCTGTTGTGTTAGCAGCAGGATGGTAATTCCTTTGCTGCTGTTGGGGAAGAGGATTGTGAGATCTGCCTCGTAATAATGCCACAGACCTTCCCCACTTCAAAGCAAAAATGCTGCTCTTCTTCAGAAGGGACTGTGGAAGTCCATTAGGGCAGAAGAAACCCAGTTTGAAGAAAAGAGTTTGTCAAATATCCACAACTCCTTGGCAGCAGGAGAAGATTCTTGTGCAAGACAGATGAAATCTACTGAAATATGTTCTTACTTTTTCTTGCCAAGAAATCTTACCCCTTTCTCATTCTGATGACAGGAAAAAAACTCCCTCTACTGAATGCATTTCAGGGGAGTCATTCCTTGCTGTGCTTTTGAAATTAATGGCTAAGCTGGATTCTTACATACTTAATCAGTTTCTTTCCTTCATACCTGCTGTTGTCACCACAGCCTTCAAGTGTAATGAATCAGGCAGCCTTGTGCTGGTTGAGCATCACGTTGTTTGTCTAACTGGAGCCCCATGGCTTTTCTTTATATAGGTTTTTTGGTTTTTTGTTTGGTTTTTTTTGTTTGTTTGTTTTTTTGKTTTTTGGTTTTTTGTTTTTTTTTAGCAGGTGAACAAAAGTCTGCCTCCTCCAGCCTGTTGTGTGCTGACATTTGACACTAGTCAGTGCAAGTGCGGCTTGGTTATGGTTCTGCTGCTCAGACATCCATTGTTTTCAGCTGGCTGAGATGTTGAACTGCCAGTTTTACATTTCTTCTTGGGTAATATTTTCACGTGATACATATGATAACAAGAAAACTTCATTATCCTGCCAAGTTCTTGGAATATACTCTGCTTTCTGTTGAACTCAGGGTCTCTGACAGTCACTAGTGGAAATGTTACGGTTTTCTGTCTTACAAGCTTTCAAATCTAAGAGTAGCAAAGTAAAGAGGGATTCATTCGTCCTTTGTTTATATGRCTCTCAAGCTGCTGCCTTGTTCTGGAGAATTTTGGCTTTGCTATGAGAATACAAAAGACCTCTCCATTTTTAGGATTGAAAACTAACTTTCAGAATGTGGTCACAGTTTGGTTAATGCAGCGATCACTCTCTCAAAATAAAAAGGGTATGAGAAAAGAGGTGCTCACTTAACCTCAGCTCAGCAAAGAGTTAATTTGCCAATGACTAGTCTGTATGTAAAAGTTGTTAGCTGTTTCACTCAAGAGTACTCAGCTGAAGGTACACTACAGGCTCCACATCAGAGTCAGGCTGGGGCAAGCTGGGTTTTACTCCTAACCAGCCAGGCTGTGCCTGTGCAAGCTCCTGAGCGCAGCCACAGTGCCGGGCTGACGAAACTGGGCTTGTACTGGTATTGCTTATTTTGGTCATTGGTGCTGCTTTCGGACTAACCAGTATCAAGAAGAGCCTTACTGGTATGATTGTATCTGAAGAAGCAGTGGTGTGCTTGTGCTGTAGCGTCTATTAGTAAAGCATCTCTCATTTAAGCACAGACTGGGGAATTGAGCTGAATCCGGCACATTACCTGAGCTCCAGGGAGAGAAAGCCAGCCCCAGGGACACTCGTCCAAACCCTAGTTTAGATGCTAGTCTGCCTGCTCGGGCTCTTGGGGCCTGGAACATGCCATCGTACTCCCGGCTTCAGTTGGATGATTACAGATGAATTCCAAGTGCACTTCCTATTAAAACAATTGCTGTATTTTAAGCTCTTTTTGTATAGTGTGTGAAATTTCTAATTATTAAAGCTCTACACTGGGGACTGAGAGAGCGTGGTGCCTATTGTTGTCTAATTAAGCTTTTTTCAAGAAGTCAGTGTACTTGGGAGCAACACCATTGAACTTAGTTGTTTAGGGTTATCTCCTAAGTTCTATTATGAGGTAATTTCCAACCTGCAGTTCTTGTTTGTTTTATTGGAGCATTTTTTTCCCCTTAACCTGTTAGTGCTTATTTGGGCTTCAGTTTTCAGCAGCACAGCAGAATCCTCCTTCCGACTCGTTTTTTGTTTTCATTTGTTGTCTCTTTCAGCTACCTGAACTCCAAATGAAGAGCTTTGTAGCTAGGTTAGTAGTACGTAGAGAGTCATGGGAAGCGAGCGTGGACTATGCCAACTGCACAATTGAGTACGCTTAGAAAGAGTTCTTCCCCACCTCTGTCTTGAGTTATATGGTCATGGGAGTGATTCACAGCGGTAGAAGCTGTGTAAGTCAGTGCAACCCACTCATGAGATTTCTAGGGCAGTGCATCAAAGCAAAAGGATTTGGTGGGGGTGGAAGGGAGGGGAGACCAATCTTTTTCCTTAATACTGTACTATCCAGAGTCAGATCCTTTCCTAGTGAATACTCAGGAACCTGAATGCCTTACCTGATCCCGTAAAGTGAACTAGATTACAACAGCTCTGGCCTGCCCATCAGTGTGGAAGGAAGGCCAGTGGAAATGACAGTGCTCTTGAATTGCCACATGCATAAAGATGAAAGGTTACAATGCACACTTCTTTATCTTGACTTACCTGAATGTTCAGGCATCTGAGGATTGCTCTAAACTACACGCTTGATGCCCTGTGACTGCAGGAATAATGGCGGCAGAGCCTAGATGCTTCTCAGGTCTTTTGTAGACTTCATTAGGAGAAAAGGTGTTGGTTGTGGTGATGGTGCGGGTTTTTTGGGATTTAGTGAGCTGGAGTTTAAAGGGAGAGGTGATACTGGTATTAGACTGATACCAGTAGAAAAACACCAGTCTTTTTGGACACACCAATTTTAAAGACGTCTGTAATATTTGAGGTGATTCATGGCTGATTTTGCTGTCTGTTTTGCAAGAAACTTCACATCTTGGATCTTAATGACAGGTGCGAGAGTTTCAGTGTGAATTGGAAGTTTGGAAGCAAAAGTAACTTGCAGAGATGTAACAAGTCAGCAGAGATCTTGTCACTCTATCTTTCATCAGAGTGGAGTATTCTGTAAGTCTCTGCGCTCTTCAGCTGGAGAAGTATTTCTCTGGTTAATAAAGGCCTTTTCATTTGTGACAGAACATACTGAAGGAACATGCTGATGATGACCAAAATCTTGCCATTTCGGGTGTCCCTGTGGTCAGCTGGCCCAAGAAGACAACAAAGGTAATGAGACACAATTACTTACTAATCATTGTTGTGCTAGGTCTTGGTGTTTATTTATCTATAATCTGACAAAGTGCTGTATATGATACTTCGGCAGCTGCTAGCATTTTTAACATGAAATGTTATTTTTAATGGTTTTATGATTAGGTGTTGAAGCAGAACATAAAAGTGCCTCAGTGGGGAGAAATCGTTAGAGTTTCCATTTAAAAAGAATTTGTTTGGGCCTTACTTATCAGTATAAAACTTTGATATGTCTTGGTTATTTACTAGTCATGGTTAAATCTAAAAATGTTGATGCAACATTTTGTGTAAAATTAAATGATGTGGAAATCCTACAAACTGGTCACTTAAAAAGCGCTCTCATCTGGATGAGAGTACTCTCTCTCTCTTATACTATGAGACCTCCTAAATTCTCTGTACAAGCGTGCCACTGTAACTTTGGAGGGTTGTTTTCTGTCCCTGTATCTTCATATTTCCTCCTATATATGGGAATAATTCTCTTCACTTTGCAGGAGAACTGTGAGACTTGCTTCATTAATGCTTATAAAGAATTTGAAATAATTAACTAAAGAATAATGTCAAAAGGCTGGATGTTATTTATAACAGTGGTATGTTTACCACACTCCAGTTATTCAGCATGCTGTAAAAGCAGCTTTGCTTATTTAGAAGATGTCTCATCACTTCTATTTTTACTTTCATTTTTCACTGAATTAGTTTTATAATACATAATTTCTTTAGAAATGCTGAAAGGGTCGGTCAGCTTAAATCAGGCTTCTATCTGAAAATCTGTTGTTGTTGTTACCATTTTAAATAACTTTCAAATAATTAACCAAGTGAATTATTTTCCCCGTTCTCACTTTTTGTGCTGGTGCACTTGTCATGGCTTTGCATATAATCGCTTGTAGCCACGAGAATTTGCTGTTTTCAGATGGGAAGTAGGAGACCATAAACATCAAACTGTGGGGCAGAATGAGCATATCATGTTCCTTCTTGGTTTCTTTTTGGGTTTTAGCTGAGCACATTTCAGATAAGTTATATCTTGTTAAATACATATTTCCCTTTTAGATTGTAATAAATCCATGGGAATATGCTTTGTGTTTAAAACATTTATTTGTTTAAAAACAACAGTGGAAAACCTTGAGAGGAATAGGTGTCAGATTCTCCACTGCTTTGATAGCTGCTGTTCATTCATCAGTCAAGTATATTCTAGGCATTGAATAAAGCGAAATCTCTGTGACCAGAGGAAAACTGGTGTGTGAAATGTATAAAACAAAACTAAGAAACAACTGACTCTCGTGCTCTATCTTTTGAGCTTGTGGTAGAAGTGAGGATCTTAATGTTTTGAGGCTTTTAAAAGCTTTGGCGTTTGCTAATGTTCTTGTTCACTTTATTTTGGAATCCTTGATAAAGGGTTCATTTCTTATCTTTTATTTCTGTATATTGGCAACATAACTGTAACTGTAAAAGATTTGTATTTTTTGTGACTTAAATCTTGCCCCTCTTTGCAAAATCCATCTTGCTGGCTGCAAGGGTTTTTTTTAACTTTCTGGTGCTTATTTTCCTTTAGCCTTTCTGAAAGCAAAAACTTCTGGAAGGCATCATTGCCAGTGCTAAGGTACAATAACAAACAATTAAATACATCAGCTAATAACAAATATGACGAAAACTTTCACAGAAAGTCAGGCTTTAGATTGAAGTTTGGAAATAAACAAAAATTTGTAACAGCAGAAATCCTTTCACCATTCTCTTCATATTTACTTTGCTTAATCTGTGATCAGTTTGTATTATGTCTTATGTTTTAGTTAAAAGGTACACATGCAGATATGGCTGAATGTTTCCCAAAAGGAGTTTATCGTTGCGCTTCTAATTGGCAAATTTCCATGTCATCTTATATGTTACAGCTATTTCCCTCGCCTGGGAACAGAGGCCAAGTGAACAGGCTAGGAAGACACGTCTTAGAGTTGAGTCTTTGAGTCCCAAATTAAAATACGTTGGAAAGACAATATAGGGGAGATTTGTATAAAGGCAGTGTTAGTAGTTAAGCTTGGTTATTTCTCCTTTGTTCCCTGTAAGTCCTGATAATGAAATAGATGATTTTACAGAGAAGAAAACCCTTAGGGAGGGAGAAACTCCCTTTAAAATTAGATTGTAGCTGGTGGAGCAAGTCTCCATGGCCAGAATATTCCATGAATGTTGAGCACAAGGCAGGAGAGTAAAACCTACCAGTAATTTTGCTTTCTGTAGTATTGCTTTTGTGGTATATAGGAGAAATGCCAAATATTTAACAGTGCCTTTCCTGAGATACTTGTGTTCAAAGGGAGTGGCAGATATGATACAGCATGGTACCAGCTATTGTGGGGCTGGTAAGAAGACATGGTAGCTGGCATATCAGCTTCCAGGGAGAGGAGGATTGTCTCATTCCAAGTCCTTAAAGAAAAAGAAGTGAACTGAAATCCAGAAAGAGGAGGCAATAAATGGAGAACGTGGCTTTTGCTTTCTCCCAAGAGAAGGCTCTAGAAGAGATTTAGAAAGACAAGAGCAGCAGATGGAGAAGGAAGAATAAAGCCAGCATTAAATGCCAAAACATTTCAAAGAAAATGGAAATGACTGTAAAGAAAGGAGGGGAAGAGACTAGAAACAGCAAGAGTGCAGGACGAGGAGGGAGGCAAGTACTGAAAAGGGATGGAGCAGGGAAAACATAGAGCAGAGGGAGAGAACTCATACTAAAGTAAAAGATACCTGGACAGGGAATGGCTTAAACTGTGTGAATAACCCAAGTTGTGGAGGGGCGGGCTTTGTTATGTTGACTTGCTTTTGAAAGAACATGCCTTTAATAATCTGAATGATTTTCGAAGCAGCAAATAATATTTCCCTTTACAACTGAGTCAGAGTTTCTTTTATGTGTTGTTAGTGTGACGTGCCAACAGCGTGCACAGTTCTGTACTGCAAAACGCTTGCTTGAAGACTGTGAAATTCTGGGGTTTAGGGAAGAAACATGTTCACTCACCTTAAATCACGGTTCACAGTGGATAAGGTGTAATGGGCAAGACATTTAACTAAGTACGTGGAAGACCCATCCCTATGTTGTGGCCCCATTGTGCTGCATTGCTCCTGTCTACCTTTTCTAAAGGCATTTGGGGCTGTCAGTTTTACTGCAGCTTGCTCTCAAAAAAATTGCTCACTGAGAAAAGAAACAGAAGTAACGATCAAAAATGTTTTTGTGAGGAGATAAAATAAATAGGTGACATTTGATGATCTTGTGGTTAGTGTACAAAATGGGAGGCAAGGGTCTGTGTTCTGTTCCCAGCTCTGCTGCAGCCTCCTTGTGTTGCATGAGGTGAATGGCACTTTTCTGCTTCCTGAGCTATTCTGTATTACATGGAGATGGTGCTTCCCATCCTGGGAGGTTGTGAGGTGAAATTAATGTTTATAAAGATCTGTGACATCTTCAGCAGAAAGTTTCGTAGTAAATTGTATGAACCATTATTATTTTATGGTAATAGAGAAATGGTGTGTGATTCATAGGCACCTCTTCCAGATCATATTTACTCATCTTTATGGAGCTTTTTTGAGTCTTTTGTACTTTTTATAATTTATTGATAATTACTGAGTACAATGATTATACTCCAGTAGGAACTCCTTTTTTTTTTTTTTTTTTCTTTTTTTTTTTAAATGCTCTTTCAGAAGAAGCAAGAACCTGCCTTTTTCTTTTAGCTATAGAGTAAGAGAAAACAGTCCATTTTCAAAAGAAGTCTCTGTCTGATAATGATTCATCTACCAAAATGTTTGACTTTGCCAGGGATCCTAGGATATGTACAACGATCCTAATTTAGGCCTCTTCAAGGAATCAGGAATGTGGGACCAAGTGGATATTTGAAACCTGCTTGTCCTGATGGCTGACTGACAGTTTGTGTGCCTTCATACTAGACAGCACATTTTCCCCAGCTGGCTGCCGAGCACGGATGCAGCTGTGGATATGTAAACCCCATCCCCGTTCCTTTGCCAGGGGTTTGTGCAACAGTAAGGTCTCCTTGCTTGGTACGGTGCTGAGTGTTATCTGTGGGTTTTTTTGCAATGGTAGTCTGCTGTCCGAAAGGAAGAACTCCATAGGGTATGCTGCCTTGAAATTTTGGGTTCTTTAGTGACTAAAGAGGAGTGAGAAATAATCCTAACAAACTAACTCCTTCCCTATCCCTGGGACATGAACTTCTGGGTGATGTGAAAAGAGAGCAGAGCCTAAACCTGATTTTCCACTGTGGCGACACATTGCTAATCACTGGTGCAGAAAGCTGACTACCATCAAGCCAAATCTTGAAGCCCACTCTCAAGATTTGCTCAGCCCTACAATACCAGAGTTCCCATTTTATCTGCACAGGGATTAGGGGTAGCATTTTATTTAAGGAACTCRGAGTATGGCCCAAGCAGAAACCATGCATTTTTCAAACCATTTCCTATTTCTGGAAGACAACAGTCAACTATAGTAGCATGTAATTACGCTCTATGGCAGTGCCTTCTGTTTTTATTGTGATAAAGATCTTTAGTTGTCTATGAAGAGCAGCTATAAAGAACTAAAATATGTTTGGACTCTTGTTCTGTGAAGAGTTAGAAATGCAGACCGTGAGCCAGATTCTCACCTCTCTTACCTGGCACAAACCTAAAGCCACTGCATTTGTAATGATAGCAAGTGTCCAAATATATATAGGTCTGGCTGTGAGCAGAAGATGAAGCTGTAATTTTCAGTAGCTGGTTAACAATGCTGCAATATGTGGCTGTTTTTCTGATGTCTGTTCATATGGTTTTTCCATGTAATTTTTACCTATTGATTTTAAGAGAAAATACTTAAGAAGCATAGTAAGGAAATGGTAATGTTCTTATTTAAAGGAGTGCTATTAATTAGTAAAGGCCACAAACTGCAATTTTACTTGGATTATGGGGTTTTTTTAAGAAAACAACCTTCCCTGCAATTGGCAATGCAAATAATGTTCATAGTTATGTATCAGAGCATGAGAAGGAAGAAAAAAAAATAAAAAAAAAAAAAAAAAAAAAAAAAAAAAAAAAACAACCAAAAAAAATGCAAAGACATCTCTCAGGCTGGTTTTTTTGCTGTTGTTTTTTGGGTTGGGGGGTGGTGGTGGGTGGGCACAGGGTTGAAAGGGACCTTCTGGGGTTTTGACTCTACTTTCCTGTTACCGTGGGCAGCATCTGATTCCAATCACTAGCGAGTTCTGTCTTACAGCAGTTTATTTTTTACCCCATTGTTTTTACTAGATGTCTTTTTGCAAAATTCTACAGATACATCCATGTATCTGAAAAAGAAGGATTAACTCCTAAGAACTAATCTGCGAGAGGCAGAGCAAAAGGCTGATTAGTATGACTGAGGAAAGGTTGAGCTACTCATACTCCATCAGACCAGACAGTCCTTGTAGCGCGGTGTCCTGTTTCTGATGGTGGCCAGTCACAGCTATTAAAAGAGTTGTAAGAACAAAGCAGACATACAACGATCTTTCCTTTGCTTATCTTCCCAGTTAAGCTAGAAGATTGTATCTTCATCTTTTGTGTTTAGTGTCCCCTGGTAGAATTTTTTTTCCTCTCTGAATTTACCTAATAATTTGTGGAACCTGTTGATCTTTTTGATCTCCACAGCATCCTGCGGCAGTGTCCCCTGCAGTTTAATAAAGCTCTGTGTAGATAAGTACTTCCTTATGTTGTTTCAGATCTGTCCTTTAATATCATAAATATACTTCATGCCCTCTGTATCATGCATTTTGAGAAATCTGAATGAGGTCTCTGGTCACCTTCTCTGTGCTGACAATGATTTTTTTTTTATGTCCCCGTTACTGCTTCTCAGTCTTTTCCTTTTTTTTTTTTTTTTTTTTNCCCCCCCCCCCTTCTATTTCTTTCTTTCCCTACTCCCAAGCTGAAAAACACTAGGAAGTTCAATCTTTTCTGGTACACAAACCATACCATATGTTTGATCATTTTTCTCACTCTATTCTAGTTCCACTATAGGTAGTTTTGAGATGAGGGTGGATATGGGACTCCACAACCACATGTAGTATTTGAGATGTGATGTTTAAGAACGGAGACTAGAAGAACATGTCTTGTTCAGCATGGTACAACAAAGTTGAAGGGGGAGATGATTGTTGTGTAAGTACTTCAGGGAGTCTAAGCACCAGGGGAGGAGGAGGGTTATTTAAGCTAATGGACAATGTTGGCATGAGAACAAGTGAGTATAAACATACCATAAATAGATTTAGGCTGGAAATAAGATTTCTGATCATTGTTCACAGTCTGAACTAAACAGCACACAAGAAAAACAGTAGACAACTGTGGTGAAAAGGGTGTTAGGTTCTTAGAAATTAGTCACCATCTCTAGATCTGGAGCCCATAGAGGTCCTTGGGCACATTCATGTGTCTGCTGCCATTTTCCAGCAAAGAACCTTTTTCCCTTTTCATGGTATTTCACATGGGAAAGGAAGATGATCTACCATTTTTTGATAACAGAGCTCCTTTTTGTATGGCTCCAATTTTATGAACATATCTGCAACATTATGCATTGGATCAAACTTAAGAAATAGTAAGTAAATGGACTAAGAATCAGTGGACACAATAAATTCTATTGTATGCAGAAATTAGGGGGTAAAAGCATAATTCAAGCATTTTGATAAACTTTAACTTGAAACCAATGTGACTTTTCAGAAGTGTTGAGCATTGTTTTACATCAGGTTTTCTTTAAATTCAGGGGGAGAGGTGCTAGGTGGACAAAGAACATTCCTGAAAACCTTTGAATAAATACTTCCAGTTTTTACTTGCTTGCTTACTAAGAATTCCTACCATAGCTATTGCTAGGCCAGCTCCACCCATAGAAGCAAGAGCAGTGAGGTAGTAGTTACAGCAATTAGTGTTTTAACCAGAGTGGTGTCTGAAACAGATCTGAGCACGTATAAATGGCACAACATCAAAACAGCATCAGTTTCAGGAGCCTGCCCGGGGGCTACCACCAGGAAAGCAACATTCCTCGTAGCAGCAGTGGGAAAACTCTGCCAAATTCCCTAA
This sequence comes from Phoebastria nigripes, assembly GCA_035582835.1. NCBI lineage: Eukaryota > Metazoa > Chordata > Aves > Procellariiformes > Diomedeidae > Phoebastria > Phoebastria nigripes. The sequence goes on from JAYKAV010001543.1 coordinate 1,132,567, forward strand.
GACAGACCAGTCCTTGGAGATCTATTCAGGGTACTTCCTGTGGGGATACGAACTGGGGGGATTAGAAAGCAAATACTGACAATTAAAAACAAGCACTTAACAATTAAAGTAAAAATTGAGTTCTCCTAGTGTAGGAAAATAACTGGGAAGGGAAAAAAAAAGGGCAGAAAGACAGCAAAAGAATTCTGTGTAAATTGTTGTACGATGCATTTTTCTGGTTGAGATTCAAATAAGTTTTACATCAGTCATTCCAAGTGGCGTGGCAGCGAAGAGGGGATTTAAACTGTCGCATTTTGTCCTTGCCAGGCACCAGCTTAAAGGTGTTTGAAGTGATCTCACACAGCACTGCCTGAACTCTGCTTGGTGTCAACAACAATTTTAAATGCCAATAGTCTGCAAGAAGATTTGCATATACAAATATGTGTGTATTGTGAATCCGTTTTGTTGATAAAAAGTCCTGATTATAAAGTTCATAATCTACTGCAAATCAGACATTTCTTGGTAGTTATCAGATGCTAATAATTAATTTCTCTTCCAGAAAATAACTTAAGTACAAAAGAAAATGAGGATTAAAATCAATCTAAATTTGTTTTTCTCTTTACTGATTTGAATTGTGATTGGAATCAGTGATTTAAATAATTTTGAATAATTTCTGTTCTTTTACACTGTAGGATAGTAGATGCCACGTGGTAGGAAAGAGCTGAAATTTATTCAGAAAGATATCCCAGTTCTAGCTCCTGACAAATCTATTAAGAAACAAAACCACATAGTTGAGGTTTGGGGGATTTTTTTTTTTAGGGGACTTCCCACAGTAGCTGTACGCATGCAAAACTAAGCCCTTTCCCTGCTAACTACACTTGGGAGCAGTAAAAAACCTGATGCACCAGAACCAAAGACTTCTTTGGGTACTGTGCAAAGGAGTAAGAGCTGCTGAAGCTACTGGGAGTTTCTGTCAAGCATCTGCTTTCCTGGGGCAGCGCTGCTGAGGAAGGCAGCTCCTTGCCCGACTTGTTCATTTTTCTGAGCACTGCTTCAGTCTCCTACAAAGATTAGTCCTCCAGACAAATTCATTTCTGTGGTAACTCCATGCAGGCCAGAGGAGTTTCAGGGTTTGGTGTATGTGTATCATACATAACATGCCCAAAGAGCCTCACTGCGTATTGCCTCAGTATTTTTCTAAAAGCTTTGCCTGGTGACTTGACAGATTATTTCTCACCTCAAGAGGCTGTACTTGAAATATTGTGTCCCTTCAGGGAGTAATTATAAATAGCAAGGGCTTGAATGAGCACCTTCTTAATCTTCCATCTTTGACTTAATATTTTCCCTTCTTATCAACTCTCAGCCACTTGCTTTGAAATCTGACCAATGCCTTTATGTGATTAATACATCAAACAGGTAAATTAGAGCCATTTTGACTCTGAGTAGAAATTTGAATGGCTTGGAAAAAATGAACAGACATCTCTCTTTTCAAACTGTTGTGCTCCAAGTATCATACAAGAAGATTTATGTATTCTTCCCCATTGTCATTCTTCTACCATATGCATGAATATTCAGTAACATGAATTTTTCCCAACTACGTCTTGACTGCCATTTTTCAAAATAGCAGCTTTCTCTTTATTTTGTGACAGTAAAAGTGCTGATGAAAACTACTTCAGTCTTCAGACTTTTTTCTTAGATAGCGTATGTGAAATGAGTTGACAGGTCTCAAATTTTATCACCAGCAGCTTGACTACATTCATTGCTGAGCTGGCCAACAAAACCAAACAAAAAGCTAAGGTTTGAACCTGGTTTAAGTATTCCAGCATCCTTGTGCTCTCCCCCACCCCGACATTAAAACTATTCAAGCTTTGAGTTACGTATCTGAGATTCAATAGTTTTGTTTCTGGATCGAAGCACATTGGCAGAGCAATGTGGAAGGCGTTTGTCATTCCACAGTACATGCTGTGCAATTATGGACATTAATCCTGCATGCACTTTTCAGAACAAAATTGAATTGTATGTTCTGTCCCTGAGAAGATGGCTTCCTTTTAGTTCCATAGCACATTGAAATTAAAGTCTGCTGAGAATATAAATGAGGTCTTGTTTCAACTTTATGACTTTCCTGCAGGCACTAGTAGACCAGATAGAAGAGGTACAGAAGTGCTCTCCTTTTTGAAAATTAGCAAATACAACAAAAGGTATGGATAAATTCTGATAAAAGCGAGGCAGCTTTGAGACTTAGTCTAGCCTGGTTTGGTTGTTTATGTCCTGGATGTTTCCCTGCAAATCCAAGTCAGGTTTGTAGGTGACAGCGGAGCACCTGAGCTCTCATGAGGCAAACTGTACTTCAGCTTTTCCTTTGCTTACCATTTGTTTGCCTCTAAATGTTTGGGTTTGGTCTCTAGATTTTAAACCTGCTGCCCACATGTTGGACAGAACTGACTGTCGTAGAGCACTCTGCTGTGTGTCAGAGTGCACTGAGCTACTTACAGGAAAGCAGGTTACATATTCTGGTTAATCCACTCTTTCAGCTAGCAGCCACATCTAGTTGCATGTTCCTCCACAGCGTGGCAGTCACTTCTTAGGTTCTTAGGAGCCTATTTCACTAGTTATTGCATTTACTGACAGGCCATGGCTCTTGGAGACACAAACTGTGCTGTGGAAACACTCTGTGGCATAAGGTTCTGTGGAAGAAGGAAGCATGGCAGGATTTCCCTCATTTCCCAGTGGATAGTCCCAATCATGCCACGGCTCTTCCTGTAGAGAGTAAATTCATAGGTCCAGATCTCATGAACTGTTGAGTTTGTTGGTACCTCTCTGTTTCCACAAATCTGAGGCTGAAGATAAAGACCTCAATTATTTATCAGTAGGTCCCCAAGATCCAGTGCTCATGTCGTGTGTGGTAGATGGACTTGATGTTTCACTACTCTGCAGTATTATTTATTATATTTTTAAGATGACGGGCTGTTGGGGGTTTTGGGGGCTTTGTTTTGTTTTTAAGGCTTATGAGAGAGAGATGGATTGAGTGAGTTACTATCAGCACGTTCTGTCTGGGCTCTTGCTGTTTTGGGTGCTGCTCCTCTACTGCACTGTAGTAGTCCACAGCTGTCGTCCTTCAAGAGATAGTCATACAACCCTTGTTGCCTTTGCTTCTTCTGTGTTGGATACTGGTTAAGGAAAGTATGTGTAGTAGACATTACATGGAGGGAGCGATCAATATATTATTTCATCCTGAGTTACTTTTATTTGATCTAAGGTTGACCAATCAGACTGTTTATTAAAGAGATTGTGATGGATACTCAGTGCATCTGATGACTACTCTTATGTCATAGTTCAGATAAAATAGATAGTAGGAAGTTGTAAGATCATGATACTAGATGGATATTTAGGTTGTCAGAATGTCACTGATAGTGTTGAGAATATGACTGAAATACTGGCTAGAACTCTTGAGAAAGGTGTCATTAAATTGCCCAGGCCCAACAGTTAAGATCGTATTTCATGTGAATGGACACTTGCACCAAAACAATCAACCTTAGAAAGCTATTGGGTAACTCTCTTACTCTGATACAGGTCGAGAATCGTGATTCATAAACATCTCAGTGGGTTTCCTTTTCAGAAACGTATGTGCTGGCCTGCAGAAAGCAGCAGCTCAAATCACAAGATCTTTTTGCAAGGACTTATATATAAACCAGTTTGAGGTTGGTTTTCCAATTGTTTCCATGTAAATATTTTTTCTAATATCAGCTAAATATTCTATAAAGATGCATGAAAAGTTTCAAGGGAAGGTTAAATCAAAGGTGTGTTTGTGCCACATTAAAAAACTTTATTTCACCTCATACTGAGAATTACAGAATCATAAACTCCAGTGTCTAATATGAAAACACGGATCCTGTTTAGCACTGGTGGCAGCGGCTGAAATCTCTTGGTACTAGAGATGCTCAGGAGCAAGCGAGTACAGTGCAGGGGTTGTAGTCGTCCTCCTCCCATCTTGGTTTTACTACTTAAGGATATTTGCATGAGAATAAAATCTGGTTCTTTGGCACTCATCTGCTCCTGCTGTTTATTCTTCGCTTGAGGTTATTGTCTCAGTTTGTGACAACATAATTGGTTTCTGTGGAGAAGATTATGATATTGATGAGACTTATATATGACTTCAGGTGAGGTGCAATCAAAGCAACAGTTCAGAATAGAAGGTACTGTCTGTTTTCATGCAGTTTTCACTAAGGCTCATTCAGCGGTTTAATTAAGGATGTTATTTATTACTGAAGTATGGACACAGTTATGCCAATACAGGCATGACTAGGGTCAGTGCTGCTTATTTTGTTTTCTAAGCTGATGTAAACTGCACCAGGCTTGTCAGATATACGCTGTTCACACAAGGGTTGCTCACTATTTGACGTAATTTAGTGTTCTCTAGTGTAGGCAAGCTGAAAGAATTGAGCTGGAAAATGCTCTCTTAATAGTTCTTTCTGTGTATTAAATATTTCTTTGAATGGTTAGCTGCTCTTATACAAGATGAGATTTTTAGAGAGCAATTACAATCAGAAAAGTTTATTTTATTGTGTTGTTTTCCCCCCCACTGATTCCCAATTTGCTATTTTATATCATATCCTATCCAATTTTTTTAAACGCCAGCTCGGCAAAGTTTACCTAGCACTTGGAAATTATTCTGAGATCTTCCTGGCATGTGTGTCTTCACTCCTAACGCAGGCCTCGTAATTAGAGCTCATTTGTCAATTGTGTTGCTGTTGTAAGCAGCAGACTGGAACACGCTCTCCCATGGCAGGGCTGGCTGAGGAGTGAGGTTTGATGTGGGTTACACTTGGTGACTTGCTGCAGCCCAGATAGGCTAATGCAAATATCAAGAGCGCTAGTATGCGTTGCAGATGAGAGGAGTAGGATGATCTATGTCATGATTTAATTTGCTGTGAATGACATTTCACTGTGGTGTGACTGGTGGATTGTCTTTGGGGGATGTCACAAGTTTTTTTCTCCCGTCTGGATTACAGAGCCAAAAGGCTGGAGGGGTGAACAAGTGCGAGCCAGGTTCCGCAGAGCCTCGCCTGGAATCAGTGCAGGCTAGTGTTGACTTGGTCTACCCACGGGCAGGTGTGGGACCAGGCGTCTCCTTCCAGATGTCATCTGTTCTCCTGCCTCTGCTAGAGGCCAGCTGTATAATCGAACCACAAACACTGCTGTCATCGTGTCAGTTATCCTTGCTTCGTAGTTTAAAGCTCTCCTTTGTAGGCCTATAGTGAGAAATGCATCCCCCCCTTCCTCTCTCCTCCAGAAAATACTGGATTCTGATATTACCTTGTGATTCTGAAAGCCAAGGCCTTAGGCACATGCTTTTCGTGCCTCAGCTTTCATCTGCTCCTGCTCTTGGTTGTGTATGAACACAGCGAGAAACCTGAGGAGACAGGCTGAACTACCCGATCGTATTCTGGGGAGCCCCATCATGTGTTGCAAGTCAATGCTCCGCTCCTGGCATCGTGGATGAGCAGGGTTGGGAAGAATACCATCACGTACCCATAATTTGAGCTTGAGTTGGCAAGAGGACAGAAGTATAAACAAGAAATGGATATTTAAGGTATTCAAAATAAGGAAGGGGCATAATTACATGATTCAGTTAGCTTTATCAGCAGTCACCTGTAAATATGTGTTTAAAGTTTGACTGTATTTTGTTACTTAAACTTGAGCGACCAGGCTTTGTGTAGATCATGGTGTCACAAGGGCTTTGAGCAGGTGTAAGGCAGCATTGCTGCTTGTTCCTGTGCCAGCTCCTGCCTCTTCTCCTGGGCTACCCAAGGTGTTTGTGTAGCCATGTGGTAATTCAGACCAGGGAACGGAGCTGAGACTAGTTTGGCAAAAATCCTGATGCAAGGACCATTAGGTGTGCTTCTTTATGGCTGCTTGGTTGCTCAGCACATGCAAATATTTAATCTCATGTTTAATTCTGTGTTGTGGGCGTAGGAGCCAGAGGCAAAATCCTAACAACTTCAATGGAATCGGGATTTCCCCTGAAAGCAGGCCCATAAATCCAATGGGAAATTCAATTTTCAGCACTCAAATTCAGGCCTGTGTGTCTTGACCCTCATGTGCAAGCTCTGGAGGGTGAAGGCAGCGTCCATGTTCAGGTGCTGGTGCTACGGTGACCTTTCGATCCRGAACAGGTCCCCGATTGACCGATGTGTAACATTTCATACTGCAGGGAGGATATTTGATTGTAAAACCCCAGTAGTGGGTCAGGACGTTCACAGTAGGGCTGGAAATGGTTCCTCAGGAGCAAGCAAAAAAGGGGGTGCCTGCACGGGGAGCAGCATGAGGCCAGATGCGAGCAGCTCTGCAAGCCGGGTCGCCTTGTATCCCATCTTATCCCATCTTATCCCGGCGCTGGTTCTGCTGCAGCAGGGGCATCGCTTGAAATCCCGAAGTTTGCTCGGTGCCTTCCTCCTCCCAAGGGATGGAGGTTCCCTCCTCCCGTCCCGATCCTGGCAGCGGGAGGCGAGCCGGCAGGTAGCGAGGTAGAGGGTGTGTGTGT
>JAYKAV010001543.1:1139486-1155041 GCA_035582835.1 Phoebastria nigripes
GCTCGGCTGCGGCGGGGCGGCCGGCGCTGCCCGGGCCGAGCGGCCGCGCTGTCCCCGCTGTCCCCGCAGGCCGGCTTTGTGCAAGCGGGCCGCGATTGGCCGTGCCGGCAGGGCCAGCCCCTTCCTGGCTGCCTGGCATGAATATGCACGGCCCCCCTTCCTCCTCCTCCTCCTCCTCCTCCTGCATGTGTGTGTGTGTGTGCGGGGAGCGGGGCTCCGCCAGCAGCGCCGCTCCAGCCATGTCAGCTCGGCTCCGCCTGGGCCCACCATGAGCCATGGCCATGTCTGCGAGCGCCGACGAGGAGGACTACGAGTCGGAGCCGGAGCCCGAGCCGGGGCCGGGGCCCGAGCTGGGGCCGGAGCAGGTCCGGGGCGGGCGGCGAAGTTTGCAGCAGGAAGGGAGGGGAGGAGGCCGGGCCGGGCAGCGCCGCGCCGAGCCGCGCCGCGCCGGCAGCGGGGACGGGGAACAATGTGGAGCGGGGCGCGGGAGCCTCCCGCCGGGGGCCGGCCCGGGGCGCACGGCCTCGCCCGCCGTGGGCGCCCGGGGGCACCGGGAGTTCGGCACCTCCGAGGGCCCCGCGCCGCTTCGGAGGCGAATGCGCCTGGAGCGTGTGATTGTTCATCTCGGGGGGGTTTCCCTGTGGCTTCCAGAATTATTATTTTTTTTCTAATAAGATTCCTCAAATAGCTGAGAGGGCTGCAGGACTTCAGGAGAGAGTCTGATGCTGAGCCTGGCTACCTTGTCTTAGTTTGATTTATAGCCAAAACCACCTTTCTATTCCCAGGGTCGAGGGATGTAGAATAAAGAGAAGGATGTGTGCTAAAATGAAAAGAGAACTTTATTAATACTTCCAGGGTTTATTCTCTGAAGGTTTGGGTTGGTATTTTTTTCCTGTGGGGGAAGGAGAAGAAACTTTTTAAATTTATGAAGTAATCTGTGAAAAATAATCCAGAACATATGTTCTAGATTGCGTATTTTACTCTCTAAGAACTGCCTAAGCAATTAAAAATGCACCAGGAATAGAATTAAACATGTGTATGCAATTTAAACATAAACTTGATAGTTTTGTTCATAACTCAAGGTGTTTTGCTCTTTAAAATAGCCTAATAATTTGCTTTTAGAGACAAGTTTGTACGTAGGCCGGGTGTTGAGTCTATCCTTCAAAACCCATCTCGTTTCTAATAACTTTACTATGTTTTGCTTCATAATTGCACCAAGAAAGCAGGGCCGAAAAAGAGTTTGGGCTGGCGGTGGTGGTGTGCCGTGGGTGCTCCCCAGGGATGGCCGTTCTGGTGTGGAAACCTTAAGAAAGGTGTTAATGTGCCTGGTGTAGTGTCAGTCCAAGAACCTAAGCTGGGTCTTGGATGAGTAACTTTATTAAGCCTTTACTTACTTCTGCGGATTGTGTGAATGTGCAGGCCTGTGCTGCTGCTCGATTCACTGCTCAACTCTCAGCCCTGGTAGTTAAAATGTCCCAGCCCCCTTCCCTTTAAACTTTGTCCTACACCAGGCCTCTTCCATTTGCTTCTCTGTTTTGGTGTGATTACTGTATGCTTTTTTAAAACAGCTAATTGTTAGGAGAGCAGATTGGTCTCAGCTGCGTTGTACCAGCTGTGAAATAGCTACTGGAGGTGCTAGTTCTTGCTGGATGGATTGGAAAGTTGGTTATGTTCTGGGATTCTTCAGCTCTTCTAAAACCTGAGGCTTGATAGCGTTTTTATATCTTAATAGCTTAGAACAAAAATTAATGCAAGAAAGTGGAGATCTTTCTTGTGGGATTTCTTAAAAGGCTTGGTCTGATGCTAAATTATAATGCTGTGACCTAGGTAGCAAAGACCTGTAGAGTGTTTTTTTCTTTTTGTTCAAAACTGTTCCTGTGGTAAAAACCCTCGCATGGATCCAACAGTATTTTCATACAAGCCCGCTTTAACACGTGTAGTTACTGTATTTTTTTTCTACAYGGGATGTGTCAAATCGGTATCACGTAGCTTTTCTACTGTGATAGTCCCTGGTATGTAACAGGTGAAAGGCTTCAGCTCTACAGGTGTAGTTGAACAGCACAACTTCAGTGCTTGGGTAGGAGCTGCAGTTTTTGTCACTCAAACTTTCTTCTTTCATTCTTCTTTCCCTAGTCTATGTCTAAACTAAGAAGGCAAAAAGGCTGTCAGGTTTCCCAGCACAGGAGCGGATAGGATTTACTGCACTTGTAGTCGTTGCAGTCAGCACTGCGAGCTTGGAAGTGTGTGGGTGCCGGGGCACGTGTCCTGCCTGGTGCTGGCCGTGGGGAGGGCAGCACCCTGCTGCAGCCYGCCAGCCTTGCTGGGTCGCGCGGGGTAGGAAGAAATTTGATTTCTGACTGTGACACTTAACTTCAGTGTGTGTAAACAGACTGAGAAAAATGCTCCTGGGTTGGGGTGGGGGGATTTGTCCTGAAGTAGCGGTAAGAAGGAGAGCTACATTTGCACAAGGTGCCCCAAGTCTGTATAACTTACTGGTGTCTTTCTTTTTAAGAGCTCCTACTTTGGATGCAGCTTATCTACAAAAGCATATTTTTGCCAGTATATCTTATTCCACTCTCCAGGCCTAACTTCTACCTCCTCACCACCAGAGGAAAATAAATGGGGGCACTTGCATTGGCACTGACGTGCCAATTTATCACACCCTAAACAACATAGCTATGTTGGCAGAAAAGCTGCTGGAGTGTCACTAATGCTCAGATGAACCTGTGAGGTATAAACTTTTCTATTTACTTGTGGGAAATTGATCTGTTTATTCAGTGGTGGAGCTCTGCTCTGTGTGGTCACCTGGCAGTGGTCACTAGGAGCTACATTGCTTTTTTGCAGGAGAGGACGAGAAAGTTCGTAGGTATGAGTTGGAGGAGATGGTGGCAGTGAACATGTGGAGAGGATTAATCCTGTTTGGGGATGGCTGGGCTTGAAAAAGTTCCACCACCTTCCCTTTCCCTCTGATGCTGCTTGCTTAATGGGGGACCTTGGACTTGTCTTGCAAGACACCTCCACCCCGGCAGGAGCATATGCTGATGGTGGGTGATGTGTCTCTTGTAAACTGTCCCTGCTAGAGGAAAACAACTCTCCTGGAGTTCGCATGTGTAGACTTTTGGGCAGATACGCTTTGGTCAGACATGTTAGATCTGTGGTGTTGGCTTGCACTCTTCAGTTAATACAGCTTTTAAGGATGTTGCTGGCATCGGTGTCATTTTTGCTGTCTTAAACTAGCTTCTTCCTCGTCCCCACTGAATTCCTGCAGACACATCATCCTGTCCTTCTGTCCTTCTTCCTCCAAGTTCTTCCTTTGACAAGGGTTTCTGTTAATTGCTGAAGAGATGTAAGGGTTTAATGCTGAAGAACTGTTGACTTGGTTGTGATTATCTAGTGCAAGACGGTGTGTGTGTAACAGGCTGTCAGCCTGCCAGGCAGTTTAATGCCAGTATTTCAGGGTTAATGCAGAGTTAATGACAGGGTCTGTTTCGGAGACCTCTGGTAAAATGACTTTGGTGGATCTCAGTCCAGTGCATTGGTATGTGTGTTGCTGGTCTATACCACTGCTGGTAATTGTCAATTTGACTGGTTTTCTTAGCAGGAAGGCCAAAACTATGTGCCTAGGAGGCTAGGAGAGGGACACGTCACTGGAGCAGTAGAGGACAGTGCTGCTCGCTGGCCCTGGGCAGCAAGCAGGGAGCCTTGATCTCCAGAACTTCCACCCTGTTTGAATTGAAAAATGCACCTCTGCATCTGCCCACTTCCTTGCCTCTTCCCATAGCATCAGAAATAATTCACTAGAAGCCTTTGCTGTGGCACCCCGTGGGCTTCTCCAGTGCCCATTATCAGCCCATGACCCAGCATGTTTAGGGTAGTGTTTTAGCTGACAACAGTTATGAATTGTGGGTTAATGTGTGTGGCTTTTTATTTTCCCTAGTGTTTATTTATCAGATATTATAAAGAAACAACTGGTAATTAAATTTGTCTATTCTAATTCTGTCAAAACAATTGTATTGGGATGCAGTGCCATATAAATGTCTAAGTGCAGGACTGGCACCCGGGAAGTCCTGGGTCCTCAGTCTTTCTTTCGGTGCTGATATGGTTGCGTGGACTTGGTCAAACTACAGCAAATCAGAATAATGGCAATCTGTCCACGTGTTACAGAAGGAAATCACCCTGTCTTGCAAATGGAAGGGATGTATTTATGTGGCACAGCACCTTGAAGCAATGAACACTATGCGTGTAAGACGTCTTGTCTTGGAGAGATTTACGCAGTGGATACATAAGCTGTTCAGATTGTACTTGGTTAGGAAGTGAAGTGCTTCAGGGTCTCACTGAGCTGGCCACGTGATAAGCCCTTCAGAAGGGCACTGCACATGTCCCTGGATTTTTCTTGGAGATGTTGAGTCTGAAATAATGGTACGGTGCCGCTGGCAGCAGTTTAAGCAGGTCACTGAAGCTGGGTGATGGAATAAGACCCATGCCCAGGTAAAGGCCACTTGCAGAAGAGTTTGTTTCTAGGCTGCAGGCTTTGTCAGCCTTGCTTTTTGGACCAGGACCTCTTTCCTCCTGGACTCGGTCACAGGGTCAGCTGATCTTCCTCTCCAGAGCAGAGGAGTTCGTGTGTGGAGTTGCCTGGTGACAACTCCAACAGAGCCTGGTTGGTGTTGGGTTAGCAGTTGGATTACTTGTGATAGTATTTCAGGCAGGCTCTGTCTCAACTCCCTGGTTTTTGTTGTAAGATTTAAGAAAAAAATCTCTTCGAGTTTGGTATAATCTTTCTTTTCTTGACAGTTCTCAGAGGTGGCTGCTGGGGACTACAGAGTCAGCAGGCACAGGCTGTGCTTGAGGGTCTCAGCTCATCTCCTTGGGGAAGGAGATGATAGGATCTGCTACACAGGTGGGAGACTACATTGGTCCAGAACCTAGTTTAGGGCGTAGTGTGTCACCCAGTCCTGAGCTTGAGGCCATGGAGCTGCTGTTTGCTGACCATCATGGTAAACCCAGCTTAAGGAATCCTGCCATCCCCTACCACTTGCTCATCATTTGCAAGACAGCTCCGCAGAGTTGTGCTAGGAGCGTGGCAAATTGCAGTACAGGGATGGGAACAGGAGTGGGGAAGGAAATCTTTACCTAGTTTCGCTACCAGGGCTGGTACATTGTAAAACTGCAGTTTGAGCTGGAAATCCTGCAGCATCTCTTCACTAACATCGACCTGGAATTTATCTGGCTGTCTGCCATGTGGTAAATAAACCCCAAGTCATGTCGGAGGCTCCTTCTACCCCCTTGAATCCCAGCCCCTTTCTGGGATAGTAACCCACAGGCCAGATTTTCTTCTGTGGAGGTTTTCAAGTGACTACTGTGGAGCCCCTTGAAACTAGATACTAGTGGGAATTCCTGCAAGGCCTCTCTAGCCTTGCTGGCTGCGACATCCTGGAGTGAAAACGTGGCTTGGATTGAGGATTGGTTGGTTGGTAAATTAGTACAAACCCAGCTAGTACAATCGCTTGAATTTCCTAACGAGCAGTGAAKAGGGCTGAGTAGGTAAGAAATGTTACATACAGTGAGATCAGAGGTCTGCACCTCTGCTGTGTGGTGGTGATTTGTAAGGAAATCTGAGTTGTGTGGTGTGGTCGGGCTTCAGGCTTGTACTTGTACCTTCACCTTCCTGCCTTTTTTTTTTCTTTTTTTTTTTTCTTTCCCCAAGGATTCTCAAATTCTGTGTTGAAGTGATGCCTTTTTACCGCTTGCATCTTTGCAGTGTCCTGGCACTTAAGACGCTGCTGTCCTCAGAATTAGGACTTGGCTCTTATTACTGTGGCAGAATCAGGAGTGACAACAGCTGGAAAAGTACCGAGTTTGATTTTTCCTTGAAAGAGATTGCATTTAAAAAAGACTATTCTGATAGTGTTGTAACGGGTGTTTGCCTCCTTAAAAAAACTTAATCGTGTTCAAACCTAGTGGGAAGGAGTCAGATGCTCACGCAGAATCTTCCATGTGCTGTTGGCAGAGGGGAACTGCCCAGGTGGTTGTACGTATTTTGGTTTAACTTGTTCCCACTGATGTCTAGCCTTTGGTTTGTGTCTCTCGCTTCCCTTGCTAGTGGAAGGAGACTCTAATAGAGAGAACGGAGGAGTCATTCATGCTGAGGAAGGAAATTATCTCTTATCTAGGTTGCCTCTAAGCCAGTCCTGGTAGAGCTGACTTTATCCTTGAGAGGCTGAAAAGTTGGTCTAAAAGGTAAATATTTATTCTCTAGAGTGTCTGAAATTGATCTGAAATCCAGGCGTCTGGCATGGTTGCCGATGGGAAGGAAGCTACGCTTGTCTGTGTTCACACAGCACAGCACGATTCCACCTGCAAGCAGAACAAAAACTGTTCTGGAGGAGCATAATTAAAAACTTGCTGAAATCTGTGTAACCTCATCAACTAAGCAGTGTTTTCTCCCACCTCAGTTCTGATAGTAGGTCTGTGGGAGAGAAAGCTAAGAGGGTCTAGCTCCTGGCTTCTCTGCTCTCCCAGCGCTGAGGTTCCGGGGATGGAGACTCTGTTAAAATATCAGCACTCTTCTGCATCTTAAGGAAGTCACTGGAGCTTTGCTAAGTCAGTTGGGAGGAAGTTCAAATACTTGGCAATGTGGCTTTTCTTCAGGGTTGTATAGTAGGACACTTAGGGAAGCTTTTGTAGTACCAAGTAGCATGTTTCCATACCCTTCCTTTTAAAAACTGCAGTGGAAGTTCTGCATGGCTTTCTATAGCCAACCTGCCCCTGCCTTGGTGATTGCCCAGAATTCGGCAGGAACAGAAAGCGAAACTGACTGGTCTGTCAGTCATATGCTGAGATGTGCAGAAAGTGGAAAAATTTTACAAATACTAAACCAGGTGAGCTTTGCAGTCCTATTATTATCTTTATGGAGAAAGCTGTCAGAGGTAAGAATGAGCCAAGCCAATTCTTGTGTAATTAGCCCCATACAATTACATGGTATTTAGCGATGTTTGGCTTGAGCTGTAAGTTCTTGTGTATAACAGGGTGTTTCTGACGAGAACATGAAATTTAGATATCCAGAGTGAATATGTTGCAGTTAACCTAATCATCTTTTCATGCTCCTTTAGCTTCTGTCTTAAAGGTCATTGAAATCTGGACCTGGGATGCCCTTTTTAGCCTTTGCACAGCATTAGTTAGTGTTCTGTTTTCGAGCACTTGCTAGTATTGGATATGAGGGGAGCTACTTTGGAAGGGTTTTGTAGTATTTGTGTTTTATTTCCTACTTTTATCACTTGGCAGTAGTTCATACTCTCCCGGTTTTTTTAGTGAGATTGCTGTGGCTTGAGCCATTGCTGCTGAGTGTTTCTCTGCTGTACCTAACCTCAAAATTACTTTTGCTGTCTCCTTGGATTCTTCCACTTCCAGTGGAGGAAAGTAGACCTTCTGGCTTAACCTGAGCACAATCCTAAGAGCTCCCTAGCCTAGAGCTCAGCAATGGTGCAGATCATCTCGTCACCTGTGACTTGGTTCTGCATTGAGCTGTGCGTAAATGGATTCTCCCTGCCCTCCTGTTGAAGTGGGCTTGCTATAAGTTTGGGATCTCTCATTTAGGTTTGGGATCTCTCATTTATGCCTTGGTTTCTTTGTCTTTTTACAGTGCATCTTTTCTTGAAAAGGTAATGGAACTCCTTTAGCTATAAGAGTGATCGTATGCATCTGCTGAGTATTACCCATCTGTGTATAATTCTGATACATCTGTCAGTTTTACATCTGAGATGTATACAACTCCTGTCCAAGGAAGTTCTGTAGTTTAGATGGTAAGTGGGATGTGAGATTAACCTTGTGTGTCTGGCTCTTTCAGAACAGGGCAGTCGGACGGCCCAAAGGGAAACTGGGCACTGCTTCTGCGGTAAAGCTCGCAGCTAATCGGACAACCGCTGGAGCACGTCGGAGGAGGACGCGATGCCGCAAGTGCGAGGCGTGTCTGCGGACAGAGTGCGGCGAGTGTCACTTCTGCAAAGACATGAAGAAATTTGGGGGACCTGGCAGGATGAAACAGTCCTGCATTATGAGGCAGTGTATCGCAGTAAGTGTACCTGTTGCTACAGCTCATTTGGAGATCTCTTTTCTATGTCTGTCTCCTGGTGACAAGGTGTGGAACTGAGAACTCTGCTCTGAGTAGTCTCTAAAGCGCATCAGCCAAAACAGTGTAATCCCTGCCCTCTCAGTTCAGATCTCTTCCTCCTGTTACTTTTTATCCCCCACCCCCAATCTTAAACCAGAATGCTCCTAAAACTTAGTAGCACGGCTTTCATTTTCAGTAATACAGAAGGTAGATGTGGAGATTATCAGTACACCAGAAATTGGCACTCAAATCAGACAGAAATTCTGGAATTTGGGGGAGAAGAGGAAGAGTGGGAAGTTCTGATTCAAAGGGAAAAGAGGCCTGTTTGGATCTCTGAATTTCCTGAGAAAAGCTGCCTTGCAACTATCTTTACCATCTTAACTACTTAAACAACTTAAGACATGCAGAAATCTTTGACTGGCATCCTCCAAGATTTTGGCATTGGTGACCCCAGCCCCAGGCTACTTGAGACCTTAATTTCAATTTGTTTGCTATTACCTAGGCATATAGGACGGATCTGATCCAGATGAGCCAAAGAGCCATCAAGCCAGGGTCTTGTCTTCCTCAGGGACTGGAAGTGGCTGTCGGGGGAGCATCGGAACAGGCAAGCAGGCAGTCAGACAGTTTCCTGGGCTCCTGTGATACATTGCTTAGAAGCTTCTTGAGTCATAAGTGATAGCTTTGTATTTAACAAATATTGACAGATTAATCTTCCATTAAGTTGTCCAAGCACCTTTTGAAACTGTTGCTTTCATACTGACTGTCGTAGAGCTTCTCCTCAGGTCTCACGTCCACAGTGCCCCCATTCAAGGGTAAAAATTAGCTTTAGCTTTTCTTGTGGTTCTTTGGAAGGTCTTGATTATGCTGTTGTTGAGGGTTTGGTTTTCTTTTTTTTTTTTTTTTTTTTTTTTTTTTTTTTTTTTTTTTTTTTTTTAAGGAAAGGAATGTTGTTTATTCATAACTGAAATATCACCCCATCTATACTGATTTCTCTCTAACTCTTGTTACAGTTCCTTTCACTTAGGTTTTGGGTTTTTTTTCTTTAATTCTGACAAGGAAACTGAAGTGGAGGCATTAAATGACTTGGTCTGACACTGATAAAAAACTGATAAGCACTTAAGGTTTCCAGTAGTTGCTCCTGGTTGTTCACTCCATGTCCTGTTCTAAGCCATGCACTGTTCTTGACATAGAGGATTGGATTCAGCTCTGCTGGATCTTTCAGTAAAGTACATAGAATATCTACCTTTCCGCAGAGTGCTTTTGCAGCTCAAGTGTCTTGTCTTTGAACACTTGATTTCCTGGAGTGTGGCATGAATTGAACAGCATGGATGAAGAATTTATTATTCTCCAGGGGGAAGAAATAGTGAAATCGTGCTGCCTTTTTAGTGGAGGGATTAAATTAGGGCTGCAGTGTGCTTTCTTGTCCTGACTGATGAAACTTCATACTAAGCTGTTTCACTCTTGATACACAGGCTGGGCCTTTTGGAGATGAACTGGGTTCTCTTCTGGCTGAGTGTAGTCATCCTCTCGTCCCCTTTCTTCTAATGAAGAAGTATTTTTCTTCTTGGTATCTGCGGTTTTATTTCCAGGAGCTGTGGTTAGAGTACAGGGCTTGGTAGCCAGGGTACTCTGATTCCTTGTCCCACCCTTGCATGCACTGAAGAAGACCTCTCTGCTTTTCGTAGGTTCCCATTGGTGTAAATAGCAGGGGGAGTATTACAAACTTTCTTAGAGCAGCAAAAGCACAAAAAATTAACAGGTTGAACTGTTGTAACTTTTAATGGTGCTTTACATTTCTATAAGCAATCCTATTGTCTTTACTCTTGTTCATTGTGTTCTCTAACAATTGCAATAGTAATATATTGTGGTACTTATCCAACAGCTTCCAGCCAAAAAAAAAAAAACCTAAAACACCAAAGCAAGGCTCTGTGGAAGTAATGATCCCTACTGTTCTGGGATTGTGCTTTTGTCTGGTTAATAACACTGACAATATTAACTAGACACAGACTTTCATTAAACTCAGAAGCCTTAAGAGAGCCTGTACTGCTGTTCAGAGAACAGGAAACTCCTCTGCATCACTAGTTCAATCAAGAAAGGAAACAGGAGTGCCTGGGACACTTTATGCTGCATTGAATAGGTCTGAAGGGAGTATGGGGGCTCTGTGCTGGGAGGACGAGTTGTGACAGCATGGCTGCTGTTCCAGCCTGTCAGTGGGACAGGGCTAGTTGGGGCACAGAGGAGATTCCCTAGACACCCTTGCTCCCAGCAAGAAAAATTGTACTGCTCCTGGGATGTTTGTTCTTGTGTGTGGATATAAATACTTGTCGTGTGGGAGACAGGACAAAACAAGTGGACAGAGCCCTTATGGCTCTGGACAACTTAGCTTTTCTCTGGTTTACCTGCTGGTGGAATGGGATCCTGGGGATTCCTATTTTGTGCTTGGAGGAAGGGTGGGAATTAAATAGCATTTGCAAAATGCTTTTAAAATGGAGCGTGGGTAAGTACTGTCATGAGAAAGCAGGAAAGTGTTGCCGTAGCTAATGTATCAGATACTGGTGTGTGGGGCAGCACACTGTACTCTGTAATGGCTTACTATAGCTAGGTTTTTCCCTATCTGAAACTTGCCAAAGGATGCACTGTTGCTGCATAGATTTGGTTTGGTGTGCAAGTATCCGCTTACGGATTTTATTCACTCCATCTACAAGAGATCCTTGCCGTGAAAAGCCACATCTCTGCCTCTGGCTGCTTAATAGTTAAGGACTTGCAACCTAATCGATTGCATTTCACCTTACAGCCAGCTTCTTATGAGGATCTTCCTTTTCTTTCTTGTCATGAGGCTTATACCTTATTGCTGCAAACCAGAAGTTTGTTCCTCATTAGCACAAAGGTGGCTTTTTAATTAGACTGGCATTCAGTGCTTTGACATGGGTGACAGATATGTGAGATGCTGCAGTTCCCTTTCTGCCTCAGCAAAAGACAGAAAAAAAATCAGTGTGCTTCTCACTTGTGACATTTGCAGGAGAGGAATTCTCTTTTTAAGCGTCTGTGCAGTGCTTTTTGCAATGCTCAGGTTGGGAGCAGGGCCCTAGATAATAGATTGTCAGTCAGGAAAAGGTCTGTTCTTGGTTCTGTTGTGGGCTTGCCGTGAGACCTGGATTGGGTCCCATAACATCTGTCTGCCCTGCTTGTAAAGTAGGGGAGCTGCCAAATTGCTAGTCAGATTGTGAAGCTTAATGGATGTGTGAATAGTGATGTTCTAGGCTGCTTCTTTTCCCTCCCATTGTACACTAGTGAAGTGACTTGCATGCCAATGTCTGTGTCAGCTCACAGATTCAAGGCACCCACAAAAAAAGCATTTTCATTCACCCCTGGGTTGCCCCATGAATCTATGTTTCTACAGGGAGGGCACTTTCATTCCATGAAATATGTCCTGTGGTGCTTGGTCTGGGTACCCAGCCCTGATGGTTACCAGTTTTTCTTGTCTTCGTTGCTCTGCTGGGCTGGACCCTTCAGCATTTTGCACAATTAATCCCTATTTATCTCCTCTTTGATATGAGGATACTGTAAATGCACATTTGAGTTCTTCTGTTTCTGTAAGTCTTCCGTGTCCTGATCAAGACTTCTTTCTGATACGTGTAAACAGCCGGTGTTGCCTCATACTGCTGTGTGTCTGGTGTGTGGAGAAGCTGGGAAAGAGGACACTGTGGAAGAGGAGGAGAGCAAGTTTAATCTCATGCTAATGGAATGCTCCATTTGTAATGAAATCATACACCCAGGATGCCTTAAGGTGAGTACAAGGATGTTGTACATGTTGGAAACAAAAACTGGATTAGTTATCACCTTAATGTAAAAGTAGTGCACAGAAACTGGAAAGCTTTCACATTTTCATCTTTGGAAACTTAAGTGAGCAAAGAGTTGGTGTGAGAAGCAGGGTCACAGCCGTGGCACACGCAGCCCTGACTGGCAGGCGGGGATCCTTTGATGTGACAGCATCCCCTGTAAGCAGAGACTCTTGCTTTGGACAGCCTCCAAAATGTGTGCATGCAAATGTCTTGTGGTTTTTTGTTTTGTTTTGTTTTTCTTTCTTTTTTTGCCTCTTGTTTAAGGAAGTGAGGAGTTTCAGTTGGGATGGGAAGCTCAAGAGGACAGAGAAATCTGCCTGTACTTTTGGATGAGTTAGTCGCAATCCCCATATCAGTAGCTCCTTCCTGTGTCCCACAAAGTACAAATTAGTAGTTTGCTGTTTGTGTTTGTCCAGGCACGGATGTGCCATTCAGTGGCAGCTGGCTTTAAAGAGGTTACAAGCAAATGTTGCAGTAGGAAGACTGCAGCTCTGGAGAACAAACTGAGCGAGTTTCAGGCTGCAGGAGTGCTTGCCCTTGGCTGACTTGAGTCCTGTGAGCAGCTATATTCTTTGCTGGTAACAAAAATGTCATTTTGGGCATATCTTTGTGTATTAGTGTTTAGAAGCCTCCTTTCTCCAGAGCTGGTTTGTTTCAGCTGATCAGCCATTTCCTGTTGCTGATTTGTTTATGGTTAAAGTGATTTGCCAAAGCAAATGTATTCTGACACACCATGCCCCAGAAAGCAGCTTTTGGCCCTTCTGGGATCTCTGGGAGGAGAGGTATGTTCCTTATGCAGGCCCAGGGTGATGCTCTCCTGGCCTTTTATTTTTCTTGCGCTGTACATAGTATTGCACCAAGCTATGTGCGTGTTATTTATTAGAGCAGAAAGTAGGTAGCTGGCAAACCAGAACTGTGGCTGTCTCCCTGATTCATGAAATTGGTGCTCACAGCTCCTGCCACAGATGGGCTCTGAAAGGGAGCTTTGCTTGCTTGGCTCTGCTTAAAACAAGGCTTCGGGGGCTGATGAAGCAAGGGAAGGAGCTGCTCGTTTTCAGAGGTACCTCAGTTTTGGCTTGTAGCTGCTGCTTTGCTATTCCAGTCCTTCCTGAAAATGCCCTGCGCTCCCCCATCTCTCGCTTTGCAGTATCAGTGACACTTCGTGGCTGAGTCCAGAGGACACGATTGTTGTCTAGTGGCAGTTCACGTATGGTTTCCTCTCCCCATACCACATTTGGGACTAGTTGCACAGGATGTGGGTCAGATCTGTGAAATCAAGCAAGTGCTGTTTGTTCTTCTATGCATATGTGGTGTTCTGAGTGCTGTTTTGGTTAACTAGGAACAATGTTGCTTCGGGTGTTTCTGAAAATTAAGCAGTGGGAGATTTACAGTGTGTCTTGTATTTTAATTTCTCAGTGCTTCTGTTGAGCTGGAATGGTGGGGTAGCTGGTACTGTTTGTTTACTGAGACAAAAGGGCACTGGTAGGATTTCAGAATCGTCTTGGAAGGCGAGATGAGACTATGCACCAGAGAACAGCAAAAGGAAGATGGAGCCTCTTCCTTGGTTCCCTCCTTGCTCTTTATTCCCAGGTTCCATGATTTTCTGCGGGACAAAAATCTGTTGCCATGTTTACATGTTGCTCAAGCCCTTGACATGGGCTTAAGCCCAGAGGATGGAGCCCATAAATAGTCCTTGTGGGAAGCGCCTTTGAATGTCGATGCAGCCCTAGGGCAGCTGCTTCGGTGGTCCACCAAGAGAAAGTCCCTTCCTGTCCTACTCGGTAAATAGGCAGTAGTACATGTGAACTGTTGGTCATCTCCAATTAAATGTCTGGCAAATGTACTTTTGGGGGAGACTGGAATAAACTGGATCAGTGAAGGGAGGACTGTCCTTTCCTGGCTTATTCCCATGTGGAATGAATTCCCTCCAAGACGCATCTCCAAAGCTTGTGGAGGAGTTTGGCACATGCACTGGCTGATTTGTACTCCAGGGCAGGTTGTTCCTGGTTTCAAGTCCATCCTCTTCCAGCTTCCTGATTTGGCTGTACATGTTTGTGGTGCGTTTTCTCCATGGAAAAACAGTGTTAGAGGATGACCTCTTTGAGGAGATTAAGGGTAGCTTAGGTGCGTCTGTGCTCTGACACACTTGCAGCCTTGAGGGGCTTCTGTGGGTGCCTCTTGCTGGGGGAGCCCTGGGTACCAGAGCGCATTAGGTGCTAGCGTTGGAACCGTGCTAAGGACAGCCAGGATGTTCATGTACTGAGAAGCCTCATGGGAGGTTTCTGCCATGCTTCTTCCCTTGAAAATACAATACCAACACAAATGCTCATTTTGCTGAAGAGTTTCTTATGAAAACGATCTTGGCAAGCATTTTGCAAGTGCAGCATTGTTTCCAGAGGGATCTAGTGAGATTTTTGGAGGAATATTGCCTTTTGTTGTTACAGAGCGTTTGAGTTGAACTGATACTGATGGATTTTTCTTGCTACATGTCAGATTGCTAGTAATGCTGGTTAGCACTTGTGAGTGCGTGCGGTATCTGATGCTGTTCCCTTAAGGAGAAGGGGTTCATTTTCCCCAGTAGGAGCCTGTTCTTTTTCATCTTAGATGGATGTAGTGATAATAATGGAAAAGGTGAATATTTAGGTGCCTTGTCAGAACAGCAGAAGCACAAGGACCTCTTCCAGCACAGCTGCACTGCTGCCCATGGGTTCAGCCCAGGTGTGTATCGCTGCCTATGTTATTTCAGTCTTGGCACTGCCAGAATTCATGGCTCTCACTCAGCAATGTCAGATCAGCATCCTGGGGTCTCCATATTCCCTAACAAGAAGACTTCACAGTAGCATAGTCTCATGTTTAGACTTTCTGAATTGCTGACCTTGTGCTGCAGGTACGTTTCTGAAGATGCCTCACGCTGTGGCTCGGGCACCCACCTGCTGTTTGTAGCAAACACTCAGAACTGGCTCCCACCCAGCCTGAAAGGCTTGGGACAGATACAGTGGCAGGTTTGCGTGTGTCTAATTAGTTTGCTTACAGTTCCTCACATCTGTTCAGCTCCTTAAACTTCACAGAAGGGACAGAGCTGTAATGCTTTCCCTTCAGTAGCATTTGTTCTATATTCAGTGCGGGAAATAACTTGTTCCCAACTTGGGCTTAGGCCAGGAATTGTTCCCCTGAGGCAGAGATGTATACAACAACTCCTGGAGTATCTTACACCTACCATGGGAAAGAACGTTCAAAGGCACACAGTTGTGATAAAACCAGTATTTAAATTCTGCCCACTTCATTTACTCATTTATTAACTCCAGAAGACTTGCTGGGAGAGACTGACATGTCATCACTCTCGCTAGATGGTGAAACTAGAATGGCTGCCGTCTGGCTCGGGGGCTTGAGGAAGCAGTTCCCCTAAAACCAGGGCTTGATCCCGCACAGCTAGTATGTTTTCGCAGAGCTGGGAGGAGAGGAGGAAATGTTTCAGAAACGTGAAAAATCTTTGCCCCTGCCTGTTTCAGCAGCAGTCTCCTGCTACTGTGCTGCTGATGCCAATGCCTAGCTATTTGTCTTGACAGTACTATGTTTTTGTTGTCTATAATAGTAATAAATTAA
>JAYKAV010001543.1:1155070-1205632 GCA_035582835.1 Phoebastria nigripes
AGGCTTATTTCTGAATAATGTAACTAAACCCTTAAATGTGAATGTGCCATCAGTGAGTGTATGTGTTTCTGTGGAGAGTGTTTTTACCTTAGCTCTACTTTTTCATCCTCAGTTTCATTCACAGAAATGCCTTTTCAGAAACACCTATCTCCTGTTTGGAAAGTAATGCGGGCTCCTATATGGAAATTCAGAAAACAGCAGCTTTTCAACTGCTTAGGGCAGGACTGTGCTTTTATTGTAGTGTAACAACACCAAGTGTGCGTCTTCTCTTTCAAAGAGCAAAATGTCACAGTCTCTCAGAGGTAGTGCAGTAGTAAGCATTTCTCTTCCTTACGCTAGCTGGGTAACTGTGGGTGTGAGAAACCTTAAAAATGCCTTCATGTGTCCAGTCTTCTGAATAAAAGCGCCTGTTCTCTAGCTGACTTGGCAACCATCATTTTTATTGGCACCTGGGCTTGAGGGCCGGAGGCATGGGACTGCTAGTTCTGATCCATAAAGAAAAGTTTTTTTTAAGGAACACTTGATTACAGTGCAGGGTGCTTTGCTTCTAAAAATGCCGAACAGTATTAATGTATGTGAGAATGTGTGTATGGGAAAAATCCTTTCCTATCAAAAGAACAGACTGTGCCTCGCTCCGGGGGGGGGGGACACGGGACGGGACTGAGCTTTTCAAATAAGTGGTGTGGGAGGACATTTGGAGATGGCGTGATTACAGTCCTGGGTTTTGGGGGTTTTGGTTTGGGTTGTTGGGGTGTTTTTTGTTGTTTTGTTTTTTTTGCAAGAGCAGAATGTGTCCTGTGTTAATTGGGATTGTCATTGACCTTCATAAAAAGCCCAGACCTGAACCCTTTGTCAAATACCAATTTGGCCAGCATGCTTTCCTCCCCTGTTGGCATCATCAGAAGGGTAATTGTGCAGGACCGAGGGCTTGCTCAGCACCAGCAGGATGGTGCAGCACCTGTGGTGATCTGGATTTCTTTTCTGCAGCCATTGGGAGGGCAGCAGTCGATCAGAGAAAATCTATGAGCTGTACAAAATGCCTCTAAATGATCTACCTGTAGACTTTTGCAGCTTTTTGCAGCACGATTGTGAATTGAGTTGTGCCTCTCTTTCACCAGGTGAAGGAATCGGATGGTGTGGTTAACGATGAGCTGCCGAACTGCTGGGAGTGTCCAAAGTGCAACCATGCAGGGAAAACTGGAAAAGTGAGTTTAATGGGAATAAGTGGTGCTGGAATAAGATACAAAATCTCAAGCATTCCCTCTGGCTTGTAGATATAATTTTGCCCAATACCAACTTTTGATTTTGTGCTTAATTCAGTTGAGTTGAAAGAAATAAGCTGACAGCTTTCTATTCTTTAATAATTTTCGTATTCTTGTTCCATGTACCAACACTTCGCCCAAAACCTGGGGAATATTTAGGTTAGTTCTGTGCACTGCTGCATGTTAATTTCTAAGATGAAAATACTTTTTAAAAAACAACAAAATCCAGAAGCAATTATGCAAAACCTTAAGTGTCTGTTGGAATTAGTGAAACATTATTTCTTTGCAAACTGAGACAGACAGGGCAAGCCTGAAGTTACAAAAGTAACTTCATGAAGGTTGAAACTACTTTACTCTTAACTCCCTGCTAATCATTTTGTCTGTTACAAAGTGATCAACCCACCATTGTTGGAGGCAACTTAAAGAGCTGAGAAAGGCATAAGRTATAAAGTTTGTTTGTGTTTTGTGTCTCTTTGGCGTACAAGCAAAAGCGCGGACCAGGATTCAAATACGCATCAAATCTCCCAGGCTCATTGCTGAAGGAACAGAAAATGAACAGAGACAATAAGGAAGTAACAGATGCTGCAAAACGGAAAGGGGACTGTGAAGAAACTCCCAGGCGGAAATCAGAGGAACATTCCAAAAAGACTCAAGTTGACTCAATATTGAGGAGAAAGTCAGACGAAGTGCATCTGTGGAGGAAAAGGAAATTTGAGAAACCCCAGGAACCCCCTATGAGAAAGCGGGTATGACAAAACACTCTTTTCATGTGCTTACACAGATGCGCGTGGGCTGGTTGGGGCTGATGTCTCCTGCCTTCTGGCTTATAGCTCATCTTGAAATCCCAGATTGTTACAAAAGAAACTGCGATGTTTTACCTTCCTTTCTGAAAACTGCTAGTCTAGCAGGACAGTAGTTTGAACAGTGACACTCGGGTTGACGTTCAGAGGCTGAAAACACTGGGCTATGGCTGTTGTTTTATTCAAAATACTAGAAAACCCACTTTAACTGAAAAGCCTTTATAAGGTGCTTGGAGTAGGTACAAGATGAAAATCAATTTTTAATGGAAACTTTTTCATCTTTATCCACTTGGTGGCGCATGGCAGCTTGTTTTGTGGCTGATTCAGGGATGTACAATACTCATAACCCATCAGAGGACCTTTAGAAATGACACCTCCTGTGGCCTGCAGAGAGGAGGAGCTGCTCACAACAGCGATGTAGACAGCTTTTCCCTGAACTTATCAGTCGGAGCTCTTGGGCCAGGCAGGGATACTCTGAATTGTCTTGTGGATTACGAAATATGGTACTTGGGATACACAGAAATGCTGGTTTGCAGAGGTAGAAACGAGGACCTAGTTTTAGTGTGTCTCACGAGTAAATGGCTGATGGCTTTAAAATCAGAATCAGTGGCTGGTTTTGTGTTGCATGCGTAGTTCATGAGGAGTGGCAGTCAGTCCGCTCCACGAGGCTTGACAAGCAGGAATGCTACAGTACAGTAAATGTAGGGATTGGGGTTGCTTTGGTGGAATGAGAGAGCAAAATTCATGATACCAGTTTATGCATATCTGCTTTCTGGCCGTGCTTTCCTTTTCCCATCCCTGTGGACTCACTGCAGTGTTTATGGATGGCTTGAATTGCTCCATGAAAGCCCCCCAGTGCGTGAGGAAGGTGCTGTGGATCACCAAACCTTCATCAGACAGCACAACAAATGTCATGTTTTGGGGTTTTTACTTTTCTTTCTTCCAACAGCTAAAACTTGGAAAAGAAGAGAAACTCTTCAGGAAGAAGGTACTTTGCCTTTTTAATAGATGTGTTCTCAATCCCTTTTAATCCCCTCTCCTCATGTGAGCTGAATGGTGAGCCAGTTTCTCTCTCAGTCATGTCCTTGTGTCACTGCAGGCATTTTTATTATCACATTTACATCTTGAAATTACGGAGTATCTCTCTCGTGGAAACCTTTACACTTCAGGATAGTTTAGCTGCAGTGTCTGGTTTTATATTTTCTGTTCTGTTGTCCCATATTAAAATACAGCAGCAAGCTGTGTTTTGATGACCCAAGGAATAAAATTCTGTTTCTATACTGATGTTTCACTCTTCCTGTGTGATTGAATCTTGCCCCTGCCACACAGCCCCTCAGCAGTCTGTACCACAGCACATCCCTGGAGTCCCCTGCTGACACCCCAGGGAGCCAGGGGTGACTTGGCACGCAAGTACTGATTACCTCTCACAATCTGGCACGATAACAGAAGTCCGATACCTTTAAACTAAGCGCTCATCGGTACGCTGTGTGAAGGATGCTGCAAGCTGACAGTAGTCTGATGTTGTAATTTTTTTATTCTAACCTGTCATTAACTTACTGTGACTTCTCCCTTTACAATATGTTAATTTAAAGACAGGGTGATCGGCTTTCTCTGCTTTGTGCTGCAGTCTGAAGCATAGGAGCGCATCCATTGACTTGATCCAATTAGTTTATTGTGAAAGCATAGACCGTCTGATATAACAAGTGCGTTCACAGCAGTTCTCCTTTTCTTGCCAGTCCAGATCTCTTGTTATTAGAGCTGTTTCATTTTAACAGTTGGTGGCTTCTTTCTTGCTTGTAGTGATCAGATTAGACTTGAAGTCTTCCCTGGTCTTAGTTTGTACATCTCATGCTTGTATCTGGTGTGCATCAAAGAGAGATTTGATTAATGTGAGCAAGTGAAGTGCAGTTTGCTGTTATGAATAGTGACCGGGGCAGGGAAGAAGGTGCCAGCTAACCCCTGTCAGCCTGCGTTGCGTTGGAGATCGTGTCAGCGTGAGGTCTCGTCAGGCTAACAGTGTGTCAGACCTGTCAGTCACATTCCCCGTTCTGCACGCACCGGAGGTGGGGGAAGCTTGAGAAGRCGAGCAGAGTTTAGTAGGATGTAAAGGAGCAGCTAAAGTGTAATTAAACAAGGCTGTGAGTATCCAGCAATAAGGGCCACAACAGCACAGCCACAGTGTGAGTCGGCGACTGAGATTCAGGAGGCTTCAGAAATTGACCTTTTGGCCATTGGGCATGAACGCACGTCAGCCAGTGTTTAAAGTGGGTGCCCACTGAATGTGCCCCAAGCCTGGTTTCTTCTGGCCTGCTGGGGAAAAAGCTGTCTATAGTACGCTGCTAATCTTCTGTATATAAATTGTCCACTGTGTAATGAGTAAGGCCCTTAAATCTGCAGGATTATGCATGGTGAATAAATGCATTTATCACTCTCTTGGAGTCCAGAGAGCCAATAGCTGGACTCCTCATCCATGATGGCACTTGAACTTGATACCTTTGGCTGGTGAATGTACCCTTGTGCTCGGATGGGTGGGGCCCAGGGCTGGCAGGCAGCCCGACCCCCCGGGCAGGGCTGCCTGTGTGGAGCATCAGCATGTGAAGTACTGCTGAGTATGTTCTTGCTCGAATAGTCAGCCTTTGTCTCTTCCTTTTCAGCGGCGATCGTGGAAGGCTCCAGATGACCGAACTGCCATGATCAAACCCCTGCGGCGCCTCAAGCAGGAGCCAGAGGATGACCTGCCAGAAGCACCTCCCAGGTCCAAGGATAGTGACCAGTCACGGTCCAGCTCGCCCACTGCAGGTCCCAGCACGGAGGGCGCCGAGCCCAGGGACAAGAAGAAGTTCAAGATGAGGCGGAAAAGGCGGCTTCCCAATAAGGAACTGAGCAAGGAGCTCAGCAAGGAGCTCAACCAGGAGATCCAAAAAACCGAGAACAGCCTTGCCAATGAGAATCACCAACCCATCAAATCTGAACCTGAGAGCGAGAATGAGGAACCTAAGCGTGCTTTGAACAACAGCGAGAGACTCCATAGGTTCAGCAAAGGGTTAAACGGGACTCCCCGGGAGCTGAGGCACCAGCTCATCCCCAGCCTGCGAAGCACACCTCGGGGAATAACCCGGCCACCGCCTTCGCTCTCTCCTCCCAAATGCATTCAGATGGAACGGCACGTTATCCGGCCACCTCCCATCAGCCCCCCTCCAGACTCGCTCCCCCTGGATGACGGGGCAGCCCACGTGATGCAGAGGGAAGTCTGGATGGCTGTCTTTAGCTACCTCAGTCATAGAGACTTGTGCATCTGTATGAGAGTTTGCAAGACCTGGAACAGATGGTAAGGAGGGTGGGAAACGGAGCTAGGTCTAACGTGTAGCGGGATGGACTTCAAAGGGAAGTGGGTGACAGAGGCACTAATGCCTCCTAGGAGAGGTGTGCACGTCATCACTGACGCTCTGTTGAGCCCAAGGAGAAGGGGTGACCAGCAGTGTCTAGAGAAGTAGCACGTCTTCTGGCGCTTTCTCAGAAAAAGCAGTTCCCAGCATTTCTGATGGGAAGTGTGCATGYGTGTCAGCATCAGCGTCAGCCTGCCGGGGCTGTAATGCCCCAGAGCAGCCTGTTCTGTAGTTAGACACCACAATGTTCTTGCCTGCTGGAACGGCCAGTCTGGGTCATGCTAAGTCTCGGTGTCATTCTGCCCCCAGGACTTGCTGACTGCTAATGCAGTTGTTTGTTCAGTTCAGCTATTAAATATCTATTGAGATATAGTGAAGATCTCCTAGTGCCCTCGGTGTTCTCCTCAGAAGGTCTGTGCTGATTGTTTCCCTGTAGAGGGTATGTGGAGAGCRATCCCGTTCACTGTGCTCTGTACCAGCAGAGCTGATGGAGGAATCCTTCATTATCGTATTGGCTCACAGTGTGTCCGTTCGGTGCCCGGGGTACCAGAGTGTGAACATTGACACAGTCAGTGACTGTATGGCAGCAGGAAGCATTAGTTGACAGATTTATATGTTTCACTGAACTTGCAGTAAAGTCTCTTGTTGGCTGTCATCTCGGATTGAACCGTAATGTGCACACAGATGGGCAAGTTGTAACAGAGACTCCTTTCTAGCACAGTCTAGTAACAAACTGGGTAAATGACAGAAAGGTTGAGAGGTTGATAATTCGGTGCAAGAAGATGTGTGTGGAGTGCCTCCTCCGTGGGCTTCTTGGTGTCACAGAAAGCTGGTAAATGCCTTTTCCATGTAAGTGCAGTATTTTCTAATGGAAAAAATGAGAAAATGCAGAATCTTGCACACTTGTTAGGACTTCTTGCTTGTTGCCCTTAAAGAACCACAAAGAGAGCATAAAAATGCATAAGCCATGTAGATAGGAATAACACAAAAGCACAGAACAGGAGAGGGGGGATCTGTTTTACAAAATTTGCTGGTTTTAAGTAAGGAAAGCACAGGGGAAATCAGGACAGTAATATTTAAAACCAGTCTTTATATTCAAAAGGTAAGCAAGAAGGTGTGGCTTGTCTTCAGGCTAGAAAATGTATTTTAGTAAGTGCTGTGATGACTTAAAATGGGATCCAAAGTTGTTGACACTTGTAATTCTGTGGAAATAATTCCATGCTTTATTGCATGATATATTTGATGGAGAAACTTCAAACCTACGTAACATCGTGTGGTGTTGTGCTTATCTTAGCATCGCTCAGCCTTATTTTTGCTATTTTCAGTTAAATGCTGTAGTTTTCCCTCCTGTTTAATGACACCTTTTAAAGTCTTGCAGAAATCAAAACAATTGCCAAATTAAATGCTGTTGGCTTTTTTCTTTTTGGGTAGGTGCTGTGACAAAAGATTATGGACCAAAATAGATTTAAACCATTGTAAATCCATCACTCCACTTATGCTTAGTGGCATTATTAGGAGACAGCCTGTAACCCTTGATCTTAGCTGGACAAATATATCTAAAAAGCAGCTGAGTTGGCTTATCAACAGACTGCCAGGTAAGTGATGTTTTTTGACCACTTCACTGAATTTAGCAAACCAGTTTGTATCTAAATGGCAATCCCTGAGGAATGTCTGCAGGGATCAGGTGTCCTAAGAGAGGAGTAGATACGTAGGAATGAAGCATCGGTGGGTTAAAATGGGCCCAAAATTAGTTATGTTGTGACTACTTGACATGCTGGGTAAACTAATTTGAGGCAGGTCTTCGTCAACACGTAACGTTGCCTGTGCTGACGAGATTAGCGGAGGGGGTGGTAGGGGTCTGCTCTCACCCACAGTAATGAAGTTCCAGGTGGTGGGAGAGATGGAGARCTGGGCAGGAGGAGGCTTATGGGGGGTCCCTGCTTGCCCTGGAGCGCTGGGATTGTTCGTCAGAGTGGCACTGGGGCTTCACCCGACCTGCGCGTGGTAGCAGAGATCACCGCGGATGTCTCTCTGGGGAGGCCACGTGCTCCAACTTCTTCTGTATCTGCAGGTCTTCGAGACCTGCTGTTATCAGGGTGCTCATGGATAGCAGTGTCGGCACTTTGTAGTTCCAGTTGTCCTTTACTCCGAACTCTGGACGTGCAGTGGGCAGAAGGCCTGAAAGACGCGCAAATGAGAGACCTCTTGTCGCCACCCACAGATAACCGGCCAGGTAACAGGCGGGAGGAGCACGCGGGAGACCTGTCCCAGCCGTTCTGTGGCATGTTCTGCTGCTAGTCCCCCTTGGAGGAAACGGGCAGAAACCCCTGCAGCTAGCACCGGCGGGGGTCTGGGCTTTGCTGACGCGCGAGGTGTTTGAAGTAGTGACTTGCAACACCTCCTCGCTGGAAGCCACTGGGTAACGAGTGATGTTCTCTGGCTGCTGAACAGTCATCTGAGCCACTGTGCTGGTTTTCTGTCTGACTTTCTTCTCTTCAGGCTGCAACGGGTGTACTTTAGAGAGTATGGAAACACTTTCTTCCAGTTCAGGGAAGGAGCAGTTCTGTGGGTCATGCCACATTCGCCCGGATATCAGCTCAGGTGAAATTTTGAGCAAATCAGATCTGCTTTCTGGCATGCACTGCACAGCCTACTGCTTATTCCCGACTTGTAATTCCGCTGGGCCCCTGCAGTTACTTTCATCCCTTTTGTTTTGAAATCAGGAGGTGGCTTTGTCCACGTGCCTGTTCCAAAAATAGACAAGTGTTCCTGCTGATGTCCCCTCCAAAGCTCCAGACAGGCAAAAGCGTCTGAAGTTGACGTAGGGCAGCAGTGTTGTGTGTCACAGTGCATTTCATATAGATCTGCAGATGTTTGCAATTCGGGGTGAGACTTTTGGGAGTGACCTGCTGCCTCCGCTTTCCAGGTCAGATCGACAACCGGAGTAAGCTACGGAACATAGTTGAGCTGCGTTTGGCTGGCCTGGATATTACAGATGCTTCTTTGCGGCTGATCATAAGGCACATGCCTCTGCTCTCCAAACTCAATCTTAGTTACTGTAATCATGTGACAGATCAGTCTATTAACCTGCTGACTGCGGTTGGAACCACCACGCGGGATTCATTAACRGAAATTAATTTATCAGGTAAGCAACACAAGTGCAGGGGCGGGGGGAGGATGGGAATTGCCCATTGGCGTTAGACTTGTGTGAAACACTCATCAGTGGAAGTGGTTTTACCCAGCTCTTCCCCTGCCGCGGTGTAACTCCCACCCCCCAGGACTTGCATTTAAGCAGCTGGATGCGCTGCYGGTGTAAATAACCCCGCAGCTGCCCAGCCTTTCCCCGGGCCCTCCGCCAGCTGACAGGACTGCCATCTCCCGCTCAGGAGCCATGCGTTGTACCTCGCTCATCCTCCACAGGGGATTTTCCAAGGCTGCTTGCTCTGCGCATCTGGCGTGCTTTGCTTTATCTCACCAGTTACACAACATTGTCACGGGGATCAGGGATCAGCAGCGGGGCTGACCGGGCGATTGCACTGTTGGCGCAGCATGGGAGGAGCAAGAAGGACCCACCGCAGTCGGGATAAACCGTCCTCGTGCTGGAGAACAACCYGAGACAGGCTGTTAAATTTTTCCCCCTTTATTGTTTTTCTTTTTTCTGGCAGACTGCAATAAGGTTACTGACCAGTGCCTGTCTTACTTCAAACGTTGTGGAAACATCTGCCAGATCGACCTGAGGTACTGCAAGCAAGTGACAAAAGAAGGCTGTGAGCAGTTCATAGCGGAAATGTCAGTAAGTGTTCAGTTTGGGCAAGTGGAAGAAAAACTTCTGCAAAAACTGAGTTAGTTAAAGGACATGTGTAAATACTGGGGYGAGGGGGGGAAGGGACTAAGAACACGTAGGGATTTTATTTTCAATTGGGAACTTGGAATATTGGAAAATACCACGATTGGATTTTACAACTCTTGTCGAGGAGAGAACAAYGTGAAACTACCCATGTTGAGAATTTCAACTTGTGCCACTAATTCAGTCTACCTGGGATGTCCTGCACTGGCTCTTATGCAAATTCATAAGGCGACTGTTATTGATGATAATTGTTCACACCCGGAAGACGACTGATCTCCAAGAAATACTGTTATTTAAAGTACCACAGCATGTGCTTGGTAGTGTAAATTTGATTTCTGCTTTTCATTTCTTAAAACAACAACAAAAAAAAAAGTTGGTGTCATTAAAGTGGACCACGCACTGCATTTCTGCCTTCTTAACACGTTTTGTTTTGTTACATCTTACATTATGCAGAACTATTTTTGTACAAAAATTGTTTAAAAATTATTTATGCAATGTTTGAATGCATTACCAGTGTTTTGGTTTTGATTGCCAATTTTTATCTTTACTTATGGTAGGCGAGAACTTAACCTATACTTCGTAGACAGTATCTATCTACAAACGTGCCCAGGTCAGGAAAAGTAGGTTAATACTTTCAACTTAAAGCATGTTTTAATGGAAGTTTATATCCTGCTTTGTATACTTCAGAAGTGACATAAGCATGTTGTGGAAATAAGGTGTAAATTATAGTTGAAGTAAAACACTTTGCCAAGTTTTATCTGTATAGAAATCACCTTTTTCTCAAAATTTTAAAAAATTCCAATTTCAGCTTTTGCACATAGGAGGGTTTCACTCTGTAGCATGAGCTCTTGTACTCAATATAAAATTAATTTATACAGTGAGTCCAGCTGTAGAATAAATGGTCAAACGTAGTCTCTCTTTCTTTGAAGTGTGAGTTGAGTTCTCATTTAAGGTTTATAACATGGTTATTTCCTGATTGTAAAATTCTGCATTCATAAGTGCCATTGTTGTACGGTGTTGTTTTCGTAGACCTTCCTGATGCAGTTTTACCTTTGTTGAATTTGTATAAACAATTGTACAAAAACAGGCGCTGGCTCTGCGGGTTTCTGTTCCAAGGCAGGGTTGCTTTGGCAGGAGGCTGTGTGTGTGGAGTGACTGCCGTGAGCCCGCGGGGTTGCGTTGGGGTTCGAGGGCGGAGCAGGTCGTGGTTCCTAGCGTTGGTGCAAGCCCGGAGTAACAGCAGAGGCCCCTCTTTCCGTCAGGCTACAAGTGGTCTTTGTCCTGCACCTCCAAGTTGGTATGTTCCAATATGGTTTTTTACTGAGGGGGGAATAAAATACACATACGTGCCTTCCTCAAGCTGGCCTCTGCCCAGATTAGTCTAGAAGAACACTTACACATCTTAAGAAGAATGCTAAAGCTTGAGCTGAGTAACCAACAGTGCTCCCACAGCTGGGTAAGAAAAGAGACAGAGGCTGAGAAAACCCATCACAAATCTTTATTAAGCTTGTGTGGCTAATGATCAGCATGGAAGTAACATATAGGGTATGTTTTTCTTCATTAGCTTACCCACTTGAACAGAGACTCCAGGAATTAAGTACCATTAAAAAGTTACTTCTAAAAAATAAAGCCATTGAGAGGTTTGCTCCCTTCTGAAAAATAACCAGCGCTGTCTCCAAGCTGTGTATTTTATTTTGAGGAGGAGCTACTTTCTCTTTTTCAAGCCAGCTTAATTTTTCACATAAAAGACAAGARCAGGTGTGACAGTGTAGCAGAGGTAAGAGCTCTCGGGTACTGCAGCCTGGGCAAAACATGGCCCTGTCTCCATTACTTTGCTAGCACGTGGGGAATTAAAAGGAGAAACTGTAGCTTCATTCACCAACCCTGCTTAAAGGATAACCATCCAGGTTACGGCCCATCCAGGACAGGCTCTGTCCTTCCTCACCTCTCTTTTTTTTTTTGACAGTGAACTTAAACTCTGCCATGACTGTGCTTGGCCACAGGCAGCCTGTCCCCAGAACAAGAGCTGTCTTCCCCAGGTCGTCTGTCACAGATATCCTGTGAGGACTGCTAAAATTCATGCTCCAAGAGGACCCTTACCCCTGCTGCTGGCACRAAGCCCAGCTAGAAACTGGGCCACAGGCTGACAGCCACGCAGGTCATTCTGCAGCCAATGGGAAGTGTGGTTAATAATGACACAGCCTGGGTTAAACGTCTGTGAACATGAGCTTTTAAACAAATACCACGTTTCCTTTCCCTTCTCGTTAATAAAGCCCTCCCCGTTTAAGGTTAGTAACACCATACATTCCACGTGTTAGCAGCAAGTAGTTTCATGACCCTGATTAATATTCACAGTAACATCAGGTTGTCGGCACATGGAGTACAATCATCACATGTAAGATTAATAGTTACAATAGGCATGAGTGGATTAAGGACCACAATAATATGGTTTACTATACCCCTTCTTAAAAAAATATTTTATTCCTAAGCTAAAAAACACTTAGTAATTGGTATTTGGACACCACACGGCAGAGCCCTGTGAAAGGACTGAGCCCTGCGCTGTGGTGGAGCTTTTTGTACGTTTACAAAGAATGGCCAAGACAGTACATATGTAACCACAGACATTCTGAAGGAAGCAATCGGCATAAAATAGATTGCTTAAGGGCTTCTGTGCAGGTACAGTTAATGGCAGTGCTTTCTACAGTCGTATTTTATACTGTTAACACTGTTGCAGGGACAGTGTCAGAACAGTTACATTCTATAATTACATAAAAGCTGAATATTCAACTGATATATTCGTTGCTTCTAATGCACTAGACAACATAACACGCTAATATGGTCGAGCAGAGGTGCTTTCTGACCACTTGCTGAGTACTGAATGTGATAAATAGAGGTGATATTCTTCAGAAGAGAGCAAGAACTGCTGTAAACAGTTTGACTCGAACAGTTTGTGGGTTTATAAGGTAAGTCAGGCAGCRCTATTACTGTACGCACAGGCATCGTGTTGTACTGCCCACCTGTAGGATTCAGTATGCTGTAGAAAAAAAGTTTCACAAACTTCTAGATCCTGGTGTTCAAAATGTGGTGTTTAATCGAGAACTAAAAAGCTGACATGTGCCCCAAGGTTCCTGCCCACAGAAATCCTGGAGGCGTGACTACAAAATCCATTTTTGGTCTTGGTTTAAGATTTGAACACATGCACGGCCCGTACAACGTACTGTCGGCAGATGGGGCACTCGCTCATCCTCTTGCCGCACTTGGTGCAGGTGACCATGTGGCCGCACTCCAGCAGGACGCAGTCGATCACGGCGTCCATGCAGATCCGACACAGGTTATCGTCGTTGTCATTCAGTTGCATCTTCTCACCCTCTGAAAACCAACAGAGAGGGAGGTCATGCACTCAGGCCCTGGAAGAGCAGTTATGTTCTAGCTCAGGCAACCACTGAAACACACATAGCTAATTTAATGCTGCTCCCTGTTCACAACAGTTTTTCTAACCCCCAGCTAAGAATTAATCTATGTTCCTTCAAAAAAAACCCAAAGAAACAAGAACTAGAAAATCCCAAAGTGAACATCCAATATTTGGCTTCATTCTTTAAACTGAGAAACCATTTTCAGTTCAGAACATAATGACTGTGAAATAACATGTTGGATTAAAATTCAGAGCATGTTGGTTTTCCATCTCCGAGCTTACTTCATCTGGCAGAACGCTTTCCTCAGAAGATTAAACACAATAAAGCACACTAAGAAGTGGAAGCCTAAAGTAGGCCGTAAAGACAGCAGAACTGAACAAAACCTGTCAAGTTTCATTGCAAATAGACAACATCCCCTATCAATAACCAAATGTTCCATCAGCCCGTGTTGGGAAAAAAAAAAATTGTAAGTTTAAAGCTTCATTTCAGACAGGTTTTCAATTCTAGTTTATGACCAAACTGCRGGTCTCACTTAAGCCATGTTTTGACATTCGCTAACAGCCCTCCACCTTCACAATCCTTCTCCACCCCAATTAGCTGATTATTTAACAACGGATTATCACAGTCCCTGCATGTACGTGCTGGCAGAATCTGGCTGTGAAGTGGCCCAGGGCTAGTAAGTTTTCCAGTCACCACGCTCCCCTGTTCCTTACAGCCTGACTGCTGGATGAAGGAATGAAGAGGCAGGCAGGCATTTTCCAAGCTGGTGATGACATCAAAAAGTTGCTCCTCAGATTATACTTTGTGAACAGGAATCGGTCTGCGGATATACTACAATCATGCAAGTGAAAGTCTCCCAACTGTTGAGTGTAACAGAGGGTAGAATACTAGTCACTGAGCTGCAGCCACAGAACCACCTTATCATGAAAACATGGACTGAGACCAAACCACTTGAACTTGGACTTCTGCCACCGTAGCTTTTAATTCTCTACCATAGTAAAAGACCTGAATTGCTTTGGTCTGTTGACAGCTATGAGCAGCGCTCTTGCTAATACCCTGTGAAACCTAATAAAGGACGTGGAAGTGCCAAGTTTCATGTTCTCTGAGGAACTGGTTCTCAGTTCTGCAATTTTACCTTCACCGTGAAAGCTGAGCTCTCTGAGCTTTGGAAAAAAATCTCGAAAAACCAGCACAATCCTGGAAAGCTTCATTTACTCACTGGAACCACGTTCAACTACTCTAGATGCAGCTTGAACTGTTAACACACACTTTCCAGTTGTTCCAGCTGAGCAGACCAAGTTAGACACCAAGTCCTTCTGTTGACAGAACCAGCTACTGGAAACCAGAAAATAAGTAGTCTTAAGAAAGTGAGAATTAAAATATAAACCTACGTGTCTTGTGGTTTTCCTCACTCTCTCTGTATAGTCTGCTCACTTTTTCCACAAGTTCCCATTTTTCACAGCATCCTGAGTAGTTGACAAAATTACACGCAAGTATTTCCTTCAGCTGCCGAACACTCAACCCTTCAATGTCTTCCAGACTTGAAATATCGGACAAAGATGCCCTCGCTCGCTTTCTGGACAATCCAGGGGTCTGAAACACATCAATTGCATGTTTTTAACTGTCCCGGTAACTTCAGAGCACCAGATCTGGTGCTACATTAAGCTGCAGCAGCTTGGCTAAATTTTTATTATTTTTAAAACAAGTATTTGCAGATAGGCATTGCTAGACACAGCTAACTGAAAGAATGAGAGTGATAGTAAATGTTGACAGAGATCGAAACACTTTATGGTGTCACGTGCCAAAAATTCATTCTTTGGATAGTTCATATCTCACCTGCTCTTCTGCACTTTCTTCTTCTTCATTATTTGTAGAAGATGTTTCAGTTTGTCCCTGTGCACAAAATGAAACTAATCAGGATAAAAACACATTATCCCTTATAAAATATTTTCCTTTGTACCAAACTGATCACAGATGACAATGACATGTTGAAGTTGCAATTGCTACCAATCATTATCAAATTAAGGCACCTCTATCATCTAAACTAGTAATCTTATCCAGTAATCTTCATTTTCAGGTGAGAGATACAAAAGGCATTTTTCCTGCCACCCTGAACTGCACCAACTGGCATTTTATTTTAAAGCGATGCATACCTATTAAAAAAAAAAAAAAAAGCTACGCTATACCATAAAACACATATTAATTGTTGTACCCGTAAAGGTGTTCCATTTCCTGTGCTTCCCCTTCTGTTTGCAAGTTCTCCTTGAGACGACACCGATACAGACATAGAAAATGGATGAGTAAAAAACCCCGAAGTCTGTGACCGTGACGAATGCAAGCTACTAGCGTCCATATCCTCCTCCGAACCTAATCCGTGATGGCACAGCACAAGATCCACCAAGTCTTCTTTCTCTCTGCAAGTATCCGTTGGTATGTTTCTGAGAATCAGATACTGACGCAGATCCTTTACTTTCAATCTCATTAACTGAGGTCGCTGAAAGGCTGTTTCTTGCAGCAAGTGACAAGTGGAACATCTTCTGAGATTCTCTTGTAAGACTGAACAAACTGAGCAAAAATCCTTCTTGCAGTCACAACACACGTGCTAAGTAGAAAGAGAAAACAACCACTCAGCTGTACGTCATAGAAAACAGACCGAGACCCTGCTCTTTCCTTCTCCAGGCTACGTAACTTACTATTAGTGTCTTAATCGTCAATTCTGACATACATCATTTTTAGGATTTAAGTCTAGAAAACTGCCCTGTCAAATAGTTTTGCAGGTGTTCCAAGGCAGTCCGTTGCTTTTGTAGCACTACTGTCAGCTGATTTGAGGTTTCAATGAATAAAACATGAATAAACAAATGAATAAAGTACTCAAGTTGTAGTTTACACAATAAACGAAATGGAAAGCCAGTCAATTTTATGGTATGTTAAAATACTTTTGAACATACTAAGCGTCACTGCTCTTYTCACATGTGTAAAAACAGTATAATCCCCAAACTTTAATGAACATACTTCTTCCTCAATTGATTCTAAGAATTCAAAGTAGGCCTTAAATGTGATGAATCACATGGTAGGTAAATACTCCCAAATGCCCCAGATGTCATTTCTGAAGGGAGCTTTGTTCAAAAAGACTCACTACAATATACAAAAGCTAGAACAGGCAAGACTTTCAGCAGCAATTTTAAATGGTCATCTCATCCGCTGTGAACAAATCCAAACTCTTCAAGTTTTTCAGGATTTTAGTAAATTAATATTAGCTTCAGAAAACGTTCCTACACAACACTTAATTCAACAAAGTGTTTGCCATGCAAACAACAGGACACATAGGAAGAGGGAAACTGAACACACAAACTGAGGACAGAAGCTTCATGTTTATCTAAACGAGCTGCAGAGAGTTAGGTCACTGAGTGGACAAAATAACGATGCTGGACAGCCATGATACACAGAAATAATATTAACAATCTCAATTTTATTTATCTGCATTAACCCACCAACCTGCCTCCAAATGAAGGAAGAGGCTGTTGGAGTGCAATAGCAGTTAACAGAACTAAACCTGGTTGGAAAACAAATAGAATTACACGAGTACTTCACAAAAAGAAGCTGTGATACTAAATTATGAGTTTTTAGCTTTTCCATCATCCACTGTGTTCGTTCCAGTACCCAACCACTATGTTTGGTATCATCTTCAAAACCAGATATGTTTTAACGTTTAAGATTCTGAAGCTAAAACATGTATCTTACAAATCATAATCCACTAATTTTTAGGTCAGACCAGATCCAACGTGTCACTGATTAATGAACATCAGACCTCTTAACTTCTAATCCTGTCTGACATTAATTTCCTGTGACCTCAGAATAAGGCACTTACTCCCTTCCTGGCTATCTGCCTCGGGTTTCCTTATCTAAGGAAAAATACACATTCATCTCCCAGTACGCCTACAGATTAGTTCATATGAGTAAAAATATTATCTAATAGGAAATATACTCACTTTTTTCCTAAAAACTGAAAAGGAAAGTCCACAGGCTTTGCAAACTATGTTAGCGCCCGCTGCAGCTGAAGACGGATATGCTGAGAAGTCTGTATTTGGTGCGAATCTGAACGGGCCAGCACCTCCCCCAAAGCCAGCCTGCTGGCCACGGACAGCTCCAGTACCCATGACTTCATTCAGCAATCCACAGCAGGAAGCCCACATGGAAGTAGCTCCCGCCTGAAAACATTCACACAGCAAAAAAAGAAAATTAATATCTGAAAGCCCACATCAGATGTGACTTGCTACTGAAGAGCTACTTCACTCCATCTGTCATCATCCCAAAAGCATGTGGTGTGAATTCCCAGAGCACCAGGAATTCAGCACGCTAACGTCTGTAACAGCCCAATAATCTCCACTTCCCAGCTGCAAACCAAAGTAGGTAAGATTTGCAGGCACAAGGAGCTCGCTTTCATAACTCCTTTTCTAGCAGAGTTCCGCACAAAAAGGGTAAGGAATTTGAGGAGGTAACGCAATAGCAGAGCAAAGAAGGAAGAGACTAACAGCCAGTCGTAGGTGAGGGCAAAACCCAAAACGATGACAGGCAGCAACACAATAATTTATCATAATTAGTGCAGAGCTGTCCCCTGCAGGACCTTCTCCAGAACTAATCCAGCTCTTATATGACTCGCAATAAAATTCTCTTTAAAAAATGTTTCTGGGTCTTCAAACTTCAGAGTAACAAACCAATCTTCATTAGAAACTAGTTATGGTCTAGTTTCTCTGAGAGGGAAATATTTTTCAAGACCTCTCTGAACCTGCTGTTTTGTTGTCTTACAAAATGTCTAACAAAAATTAAAATAACTCTAAATGCACTTATTCTATATTGATTGGATTTCAGTTTTGAGTCATACAATTTAATCTTAAAACACTACAAAAAATTCTAAATACATAAATAAATTGCTACTTTTTATCCTTGAAAGCCTTTAGCACTAGATTCTCTATCAAAAGTGCATATTCTACTTAAAGTTGGAATTTGGACTCCAAGTTGCTCAGGTCGCATGTTTAATCACTGTCATGTGGCTCACTGAAACCTACAAAAAAAAAAAAAAAAAAAAAAAAAAAAAAAAAAAAGGCAAACAGAATCGCATCAGGTTCTTTCTGAAAGGAAGCTGAGTGGTACAACTTCCTTTAAACATTTTTTCATACTTTTTTTCTTAACTATGCTGGTTAGAGCTGTTCTGTTTTTCATTCCAGGGCAGCGTCTTTTTTTTTTCCAAAGCATGAGGACATAAAATAATTGCTTTTGAGGCTTGTAGTTCTTGCTGTAAAACCTAAACCAACCAGAACATGCACTTCAGCTCAGTAATGATGGTGCTTTAATTCCTGTAGTAACTAGACTAATTCCTATATTAAATTGCACATTTAACACCAAACACAGTCCTGTTACATTTGTGGGAACTTAGCACAGTAACTGGGGATATGCCAGAACGTCTCCTGTCAAACCACTGAGCACAAAAGGTAAGAAAAGAGTCCTCACTCTGGTTTAGAGAGAAGCTGTGAGAAACAATGCCATAGGACCAAACATGTTCTACACCACCACCTTCATGTAAGTGCCTTAAGTATGGAACATCAAAAGCATCTCTCCAACCCACGCAAACTTGGTACACTTCACTTTTACTGTTGTAAGCTGACATTAAAAGTGTTGCAACACAGCGAAATACTGAACACTGTTGGTCATGTTGCTTCTAAGCTGTACAACACATAACGCTGTGTGCAGTAATAACATCAAATATACGCACAACAAATTAAATTCACTAGTCTAATTTTACAGGTATTTCAAGAGCAAAATTCTTCCCAGGCATTACAAGAAACCTCCGTGCTGTGGGCCCCCCACGCATAGGAGAAAATCTTCCTAAGCTTCCTTCGAACGGAGTTCAAGGGGGATGAACTCCAGTGGCTCTTCCCTGACCTCCAGCCAAGACACAGGTAGCCCCAGCACGTGGCTGCGCTCACAGACACACCGTGTGCCTGGATGATGTGTCATCAGACTTTCGTGACAATCGTTAAACTATCATCAAACTAAGACTTGTTTTCTGCTTTTCAGTAATAAAGAGTGGAAACAGATCAATATTAATTTTTCCTATACAAAACAAGTTATGCATAATTATCCTAGTTTATTAGGCAAGAGTAATTAACTTTTCAGAAATACATTCTGAAAACCAATGACTTAATCCAAGAGAGCTCCAAGTTTTAAAACTTGGGACTTCTGAAAAATATTTTTTCTTGTCTTAAGGGAAAGTTGTCAGTTGCAGAAACATTACTCTAATTCTTCACGTATTCTTAAAAACTGATGAGCTAGCTTTATATTTAAAAGATTTAAAAACAGACGCATACAAATAACTGAAAAATAAAACAATGAACCAAAAGGGTCTGTCAGAATTCAACTTGCTTCATTATATGACTATGGTCTTTCCAGGGGGTCACAGCAGCATCAAGACACACGACGACTAAAAGGATATAACATAGTTGCTACCACAACCCTTGCCTGATAGTTTAACGCCTGCTTCTTAGACTTATTTTATTCAAGAGCCTGTAACAACTGCTCAGACATCACTGTCATCACTAAATAAATACACACTTAGGAAGTTTTTGCTACCCATTTTTGATACGTGAATGCTATTAGAATCAAACAGAAAATCTCTTTACACTTACTGCCAAGCATTCAGTCATTTTAAGGTGAAAGGTAAGGCAACAAGGGCATCATTAATTTTCTCCTTAACCTAAGCCAGCTGTGGATTCTTTCTATGCACTAGTGTCATCAACTGATAATTGAATTACAGTGTCTAGACTCTTCATATTACTCTGTAAAAGAAATTAGACCATGCTGAAAAGCACCAACACAAGACACAAATGAGACACACTAAAACAAAAACTCCCTCCCTTGAGAGTTAGTTGAAATTTTGCCAATTTCTGCTCCAAAAGCCTTTCCAACTACAGCAGTCACCACTTCCGTATTCTCTTCTCACAAGCTGCCATCAGCTATCTTCTCTCTCCATACCTTATGTACATCCTATAGGGGCAAAATACTGCATTTGAACTTCTCTGCTCTTGTTTTTGGCTTTAAGGGTGTTTAGTAACCCGATAAGAGTATCACCTCAGAAAGACACCCACCCCAAGAAGCTGGGAGGCTGTATGCTGCTCCTTACACATCTGTGCAAGCAAGATGAGCTATCAAAGCCAGCAGACCAAGAGCAGAGCAGCAGAAGGGATTTTATTCTTTTTTAGCTGAAATTTCGTCTTTACACCCACTCTGAGATCAAGCAAAGCTTTTTCAGGGATGGAGCACCCCTCGGAACCCGCCGAACTGAGAGATCCCCGGTCACCACAACCCTCAGCCCTGACCTGAAAGCACAACGACAACCCCGGACGCGGAGAAGCGCCTTGGGGGAGCGAACCCCACAGCCGGCCGGAGCGGCCCCTCCCTGCCAGCCCCTGYCGTGCCCCCCGCACACCGGCCCGGTGGGGGCTGGCTCCCAACCGCCGCCCCCGTCACAGACCCAACCCCCACACACCGCCCCGAGCCCGGCTCCGTCCCGTTCGGAGCCCTGCTAGTCCTTCAGCCGCCGCCGCCGGCGGGGATCGACCGCGGACGGTGTGCGGAGACGGGGGCGGGGGCTCGCCTCAGGCGGCGGCACCAGGCCTTGCCCGGCTGCTGAGTCAGTGGAGGGCGCCGGGGCTTCTCGGCAAGGCGGCCCCCGGCCCGCTCATCCCTCGGTAACGGGACAGGCCCGGGGAGCGACAGCTGCCGCGGCCGGGCCGGGCGGCCTGAGGCGAGGAGGGAGGGGCGGCACGGCCCGTCCCACCAGGGTCCCGGCCCCGTCACGCGCCGGCTCGCCCCCCTCCTGCCTCCCCGCAGCGAGGGGAAAGACACTCTCCCGGCCAGAGGAACCCCCCTTTCACCTTCATGGCCGCTTCACCACCGCCACTCGCGCTCCAGCGCCGTCCGCCGCCGCCTCGACCGGGCGCCGTCCGCCGCGGCGACCGCCGGCGCCGACCCCCCCCGCGAGCGGGCCCCCGCCCTGCGCGGCGCTCCAGCGGGCCGCCTCACGGAGGGCGGGCCTTCCCGCCGCGCCGCACGCCATTGGTTGCCCCGCCGCCGACAGCGAGCGGGCGGAGCCAATGGGAGGAGAGGAAGAGCCTGTGTGTTGGCAGGGGCGGGCGCGGAGGTTCCGCGGGCGCGGAGAGGGGGGGAGGCCGCGAAAATRCCCCTCAAACACGGAAAGAAGAGGCCACTGACAGCTGTAAGTGCGTAAATAACG
The DNA here is from genome assembly GCA_035582835.1 of Phoebastria nigripes. Lineage (NCBI taxonomy): Eukaryota > Metazoa > Chordata > Aves > Procellariiformes > Diomedeidae > Phoebastria > Phoebastria nigripes. Next base: position 1,176,069 of record JAYKAV010001543.1, read on the forward strand.
ATGCCACTGAAATAAGAGAGAACTTTTACCTCATGGTTTTGGGTTGTGTTGGTTTTTTCCTGTGTATTTAAGCAGGTGTACACCGACGCCAGGCGCTGCCTGTCCTCCAAGGTAAGGCAGGTGGCGGTAACCCGCCTAGCGAGCTTCTCGTGAACGTGCGGGGTAGTGGGGTCTGGCACAGAGTTGGGGGTGAATCTGGCAGTCACCAAAATTCAGGGGTTTGGGCACCTCTGCGTACAAGCAGGGGTTTGTCACAAGTAGAATTAAAAGCCTCGGTGCTGTAGGCAAAAGGCCAAAGTGCTGATGATTCTACCAAGCCCTGTGGTGATAATCTTTAAATAATATAAAGGAAGGTTTATTATTTTAAAATCCAGTTCCAGCTAGCTTCTAGATGCCATTATTATTTTCTCTATGCTATGGATGGGATATATATAAAAAATAATAATCATAGGTTTTAAGAACTGGAAGCTTTTAACCAGAAGATTACATTAAAGAAACCCCAACAATACAAACCCAACCAAGTCTTCAGGAAAACTTCACATAAGAGCACACAGGGCCAAGAACAAAGGAGGCCTTTGCCAAAAAGAGGAACAGACAAAAGTGGCCGAAAATAAATCTTGACCACAAATCAAGTTTACCCGTACAAAAGGTTGCATGCAATCTTCAACAATTTCTGCAGGCTGGAACTATTTTTGGAGCAAGTCAGATATAAGAAGTGAGTCAAAAAAAATCAGTATGTAATTGCCACGAGAATGGCACAGTCTTGGCAGCTTTAGCATCAAGAGCAGATACTTTGTGCAGTCCAACTTCTGGATTTTCACTGACACCACATCTGAATTCAAAATCGGGTCATCTCTTTTTGGAAACGCTTATGCTCCTCGACAAGCTTTTGATATGCTATGAACTTTTACCTATGATTTAATAAAAAATGTCACATTAGTTGTTTGGTTTTTTTTTTTCAACAGTAGCTTGCCATTTCAGTCAAAGCAACTGAAAAGACAGTAGAAAAGCTTTGTGAATACAATGTTGGAACAAGCAATGGCACATTTCCCACATTTCTCATGCAAGAGATTGCTTTTAGACACGTTAAGAAATACCAGTACAGTTTGGCTTTTAAAAACTTTTATGTCACTTGAACTCTGTTGATTCAGAGCGTCATCCCTGAAGTACCAAATTCTACACAGATTTTTTTTTTTTTTTATAATCTTACATTAAAACATAAGAGCTCCTCATGCAGTTGCTGTAAGCGGGGTAAAAGCTTTGTCCCACAGATGAGCCAAACTGAGCAAAACCTAAATTTTTTCCCTTAGCTCTGTTAAGGACTTGCTAACAAGAAATCCTCCCAAACACAGATGTTTTAGGGAGTAACGTGGGCCTGACAGAGCTGAGATCTGGTGACTGTGCTGGCAGCTGCAGTTGCCACTCCCGCCTTAATTTGGGCAGATCTTGATGAATCACATTTGTAGCATGTGATTTGAGATCACTTTTAATGCATTAGCGTGTCTGAATTGTAACCACGTAGATTGTTTTTAAATGAGGATCTTTAACTCCACGGGCTATTCTGTGGCTGAAAAGTAGCATTTGCAGAGGTTCTATTAATAAGAGACTTGCCCTCACTGAGCCTTCTGGACGGCGCCAAAGAAGCATTAAAAGATTTAAATCTATTAATGCTAGATGTCCCATTTACTTCTGCTGTGAAATAACAAATAACATGATGACTCGCTGCAGCTCAGTAATCCCTCAAGGTTTTACGCATCACAAGAGAGCGAGGTAGAGAAGTGATTCTTACCAGGAATAATAATTTGTTTTTAATGTAACAATTTGCAAAATTTTATAGTAAAGTTAAAAAAAAAAAAGTTAATCGCTGGGCTTTGTTTGGGAATTTCAGATTGGATATTACTACCCATGGGAAGAATCATTATAGTATTCAGTTTTTATACCAGAGACACACAGTACTTTGGAATTAACTTTTGATAAAGTTTTCAGATTACTGAGATTTGGTTCGACAGATTCAGCATTGCAGCAAATATCCCCAAACCCAGACAGTAGCTATTTCATACTTTGTAAGCTCAGGCGYGTTACTCAGGGGCATCAGCCTATTTGAGGTAAGATAAAAGATGACGTTTTCAGTTGCGTTACCTAATCTTGAATTTAATACAACCAAAATCATCTCTTGCTGCTTATTTGGAGGGCTTTTTAGGCGTGGTTTTTAGGCGTGCGAGTTTATTTAAATATGCTTAAAAAGCATGTTCTGAATGTTCTCTGCACCACATGCTGAAGGATTGTCAGCAGAGTCCGTGTGTTGGCTTCAGAGCGTTGCACAGAAATGTCAGAACCAGATGTGTGTCATTTCCTTTTTTCTCCAAGTTCTGCACAYGCTGGCTGCAGCCCGGCCTTTATCTCATCTCCCACCCCTTCCTGCCGAGCCACTCCACCATTTCAGTGTTTCCACCCAAGCCATCATACTTTATTTTCAGGAAACGTCAGTAAATTGACCTTTATAACATAATAGCTGTAGTTATTCCCTGGGCTTTACATTCAGATATAGTTCAATGAGAATTAGTTCGTTGAGCTCTAGGAAGCTATCATTAATTATGCCAGCAACAACTAACTACAATGTTAAGTTTCTTAAATGTAAATGTATTCTAGAAAATTACTTCACGCTTGATTTGCCTCCTCCTGCTCCCACCACCCCCAGGCATGAATCAGGAGCAACTTAACCGAAATCCCCGGGGACATGCAGATGTGTAATAATGTTGAGTTTTGTTTTGCTCTCACTTACAAAAATGAGAACTATTATAATAATTGGAGTATTTTCTTTGGGAACATGATGCCTTAATGAAGTACTTCAACAAATTATTGAGAAAATAAAAACTTATGTGTGGAAATATCTTTATTGCATCACAATTAATTTGCAAGAAATCCAATCCAACAGGAGTGAATTCACTCCGTGTCGTTCTCCTTGGCTGCGCCAAGGAAACGCTGGCATCAGAGCGCGGATCAGTCTTCCCAAATTGCCCAGCGAATCCCCTCGTGGCCTCTTCCGTGACTGGCTGTGGAGAAGCGSCGTGTCCTCGCCGAGCCGCTGCGCCTCAGGCTCCTCAGCGTGGCTCCTCACCGGGACACGCGGGGCCGGCCCCGCCTGGGACAACGCCAGTGGCAGTCACACCTTCTTCAGAGGGCTGCGGCATGTCCACGAAGGGCCGCGAGGGTCCCCAAGACCTCACAGAGTCATGGTTCAGGTGCTGGCCCCACTGAGCTGCCGGCCGCGGTCCCCACAGGCCCCACGGGCTGTGGCAGGAGCAGCATGGAGGCCCGTGTCGATGGAGGAGACGTGACCGGCCGCTGGGCTGTGGGTGATAACAGGCTGCGGCCAACACACGCAGATGCTGGCCATAGCTCGCCACAGTCCACAGCCTGGCTGAACGGCTGCGGCGCGGTGGCGGCTCGGAGGAGACCCCGCGCGATGCAGCCCGCCCGCCGCCCTGCGCGGCTTCCCCCGCCGTTCGCCCGCTTCCCTCCAGGCGGAACCGCGCGGATCCTTCTCTCCCCGGAACGTCTGCCCTGGGCACGGGCCGCCAGCCGGCCCGGCGGTGGCGGCGCACAGCTCCGTCTCTGATTGGCCGCGGCGCGGCCCGCGTGATGGCGACGGCGGCGGCGATTGGCCGGCGGGCGAGGCCGGTTTCCCGGGCGACGGGGCGGCTGGGCGGCCGGTGGCGGCCGGGTGCCGCCATGGCGAGCGTGCACGAGAGCCTCTACTTCAACCCGATGATGACGAACGGCGTGGTGCATGCCAACGTCTTCGGCATCAAGGACTGGGTCACCCCCTACAAGATGGCGCTGCTGGTGCTCCTGAGCGAGCTGGGCCGCGCCGGCGCGCAGCTCGGCCTGCTGGAGCGGCGGCGGCTCAACCGGCTGCTGCTGCCGCTGCTGCAGGTCGGGGATGGGCCTGGGCCTGGGCCTGAGGGGGAGGGAGGGCGACCCCAAGGGGCTGCTTGCGTTGTGGCCTGTCGCGACATGTCACTCTCCTCCCCAGGGCCCTGACATGCCGCTGTCACGACTGCGCAAGGCCATCGAGGAGTCCTGCCCGCACCTGGCCAGCTCCGTGCACATCAGGTGGGCGCCGGGGCCGCGTCTCCCCTCCCCGCCCGCCCTCAGGAAACCCTTAAACGGGGTCCCTGCGATCGGGGAGAGCTGCGGAGGGCCGGCCCCCGGCCCGCGCCGTGGGCTCGTAGTGGAGGGAGGCGCGAAGTCGCTGCGAGCYGGGCTTCCCTGGTGCTGGAGGCTAAGGAGCTGCCTGCGTGGTCCAGTTAATTCCTTCTCTCTTGTAGTTTCTGTGTTTGGTGTTGGAAACGTGAAAATACTGCCGCTACAATCGATAGTTCTGTGAAAGATGATAAAGCCTTTACATGCATGCTGTGTGTTATCTGTGTCTGCTCTGATATCTATTAAGAAGGGCTCTGAAATGTGTAAATGTATAGTTAAAAAAAGTCATACATTTGTAGCAAAAATGTACTTCTACAGTTTTCTTAGTTCTCATAAATAAGTTCTGACAGGCACACAAGCCAAACATCGAAGCCTTCTGTTTTAAAGTTTCTGTGATACAGAAGATCTGTTTTGACATTAGCTAACTCACTAAACAGCAACAGTTTTAAAAATCAGTCTCTTTTGGGTTCCTAATTGTTTTGTTAGAAGAATATAAATCTTTTCTAATTGTTCTCTTTATTAAAATAACTGTTTAAAAAGGRAAAAAAACCCTCAAACCCGATTATTATTTGGCTTATTATTAGTACTTAATATGTTTTGACTTGGCTCATGAGTATAAAAACCTCCTGGGCCTAATGAATTAGCTACCAGTTGGTTCTGTTCATGTTTACTCATCTATGCCTGAAATAGAAGAATATTTTATTTGATGCATAATATTAATACCCTAAAAAATGTGTTTTTCTTTCCCTGTTTAGGTTAAAACTTATGGCAGAAGGAGAATTGAAAGATATGGAACAATTTTTTGATGACCTTTCAGATTCATTTACAGGGACAGAGCCAGAAGTTCATAAAACAAGTGTAGTAGGTAACTAATTATTATCTATAAACTATATTTGGTGTGATACCTGTCATTGATGTAATTCACTCAGGATACAGCTTTTTTTTTTTCTTTTTGGGGAGGTGTAAAGATTGCATAATATGATTTTTCTCTTGCTCAGGTGTTTCATATTAACCAACAATTTTGCATATTGTGCAGTTCTTACTGATCTTAACAGTCTCTGAGATTTGCCACTAAATTAATACCAGATTTACACCCTGCAAAATTGAGTTTTATCAATTGGTACGCTGAGATGAGACACTTAAGCAAAATTAAATAATGCGATTTAAGCTTCTGGTTATTATGATTTCTAGTCTCCTCTCTGAAACAGCGACCTTACAACAGTTGTCATAACAGATGTTCTCCTTTGCAGGTCTATTTCTGCGCCATATGATCTTGGCATACAATAAGCTTTCTTTCAGTCAGGTCTATAAACTTTACACCGCACTTCAGCAGTACTTTCAAAACGATGAGAAAAAAAATGGAATTGATGAGAGTGATATGGAACTGACAAATACGGAGGAACTGGAAGGGAAAATGGAGAAAGAAGAACTTGATGTACCTTTAAGGTGATATATTAATATTAAAGTCTTTCCCACTTCTTAAGAGAATTAGTTTTATTTCAGATTACCTCTGTACACATCAGAGTAAACTTAAGCTTTGTCTGGCTCAAGATGCTACTCCTGTTAAACATTCCAAACTCCACGAATGCTCATCTAGGCCCTGTGCGTGTCCTATCACTAACGACTTCAGCTGCAATATTGAGATGTAGAGTACTGTAATCTTGTATTTTTTTTAAAGCCTCATACACACTGGCAGAGCTGGGTGGCCTCTCCGTTTCCTTGGTGCCACCATGTGGTAACACTTGTAAATGGCAACAGTTCTGCTCAGCGTCTCGTAGAAGATGGCGGTACCCCACTCATGCTCACCTAGGGAATCTCAAGCTGAAGGCCAGATGCTGTGCACAGTTCCCTTCTGTACAGCCCACTACTGAATGACTTCTCTGGTTGTGCTAGTGTGTGCTGGGATAAAGCTGTTGGAGAGATCACTTCTGCTTCCAGCAAGGAAAGATTGCTCACTAAGGAAAAGTTAAGCTTAATATTTTTGGTTTCTCTTTTTGCCCTTCTCCAATAAAAGAATTCACGTCTATTTACATCAAAAATGAGAAGCAAATATTGAGACTTTTCACCTGCTAAAGAGGTGCTCCACTGTAAAAATAATCCTAAAACCATTTTGTGTATCCATATATTTAAAATGTACTTTCTAAACTGTCTTTATATAAACTTGTGCTTGTGCATGCTCTGCTACAGCATGAGTCAGTTAACAGCTGTTGGAGCCTGGCTGCATGCTGTAGTTGCTGTCTTTCCATGGAATAAAATTCTGTCTGCTCTTGCAGAACAGCTGTTTTCTGAAGCGATGTATGTGGCCAAAGTGCCAGTTCATTTAATTGTGACTATCTTCAGAAGAAAGGAAAAACAGAGCAAAGCCACTTGAATAGGTCAACCCCAAATCTTCTATCTGCTGTTTTTCTTTAGGTTTTCACGTGTATTTACGGTAACGTTCATATTGACCATGGTCTCTGCAGGTTAAAGTTTACAACTAAACTGTGTGAAATAATTTGGATTGCTAACTTCGATGTAGTAGATTTTATTCTTTATTAAGTTTTGTCCTTTTAGTTTCCTTTCGTGCTGTTGAGCTCTAATATCTCATAAAACTTTATAAAGCCAAAGTGTGGCGTGTCTGATAAAATGTATTTCCTTGTATTCTATTTCATTGCCCTTGTTTCTAACAAGACTGCTTCTTATCAGGGAAGAAGAGATATCTTGCAGTGGGCCTCTTTCCCAGAAACAAGCAGAGTATTTTCTTTCTCAGCAGGTATGTTAATTCTGAATAAAGTTGAGTAAATGATCCATAAAATGAATTTCACCTTCAATTTTATCCACAGTGTCAGACATGATGTTTTCTTAGATCTGTTAAAGATTTGTTGATATCTTGCATGTAGTTGCTCAGTATGAGCACTTGGGGCTATCTAGGCATGTACACCATATGATGTTATTTGATTCTGAGAAGGTCACTTCCGTTCTGACTACTCGCCTCAGATTTGATACCTGCTAAATGTGCAGTTTTATTGAGTATTCCACCTGGTAAATACAAAACGGAGCAGAAATACACATGAGCACAAATGTCAGTAAATGTGCTGCATGCTTAGAATAGCTTGCTAAAAAAATAAAATACATATAATACGTGATGTTTCATATACATTTTAAAAGGTCAAAGTAACTTCTCAGTCCCATTAGGATCTTTACTGTTATTGTTGAATCCAGTAGCCTGATTGCGGCAAGGCTCCTGCAACTCCAGTGCACCAGTGGTGAGGCTGAGCATGCTGTTATCCTGTTCCCCTCTCTGGTTGATGAGGATGAAGGTCCATTAGTGTGAAATATATATACACATGTACGCTCTCGTGTGCGCTCTTTCTCTCTCTCTTGATTCCACTGGGCTTATACACTCAGTTTATCAAGTAACTGGCCCCTGGATTGTCTTGTCTCCAGTTGCCTCCAGCAGAAAGACACAACACACATACAAATGCATCTCTCAGTTGACCCAAAGGCCCCACAGTCTCTCCATCAGTTGGCTTGGGACCTCCTGGTTGGCCTGGGCTTCCTCCAGTTGTCTCGTTCAGAGAAACATATCTGGCCCAGTCTTATGGCTGTTTCAATACTTGGCTCTCAAGCTGCTTATTCTACTTTCTGCCTAGTCTGGCTTGATGTTCACCAGTGGTTGCCCACTGACACGCATACTCTCACTTGCTCTGGTTGCTGGCACCACGGGCACGCAGACCCCTGTATCTAGCTCCAGTTGCTGGCACTTCAGCCTCCTTACACGCATGCAGAATAGGGAACCCCTTATCCAGGAGTAGAGTTAGAAATAGGGTTTAATGAGGAGACAAGACAGACTGCAGTGATCAGGCGCAAGGTATGGATTTTAACTGCAGTGACATTCTGTTACACTGTGGATTTTAGCAGGTGTATAATTTTTTTTTTTCCTCCTAATTAGAGTATTATGGAGGAATCAGGATGTTTAGGAGTGTTCTGAAATTTTAAGTCTTTTTATTATTCAGTATTCAGTAATGCTTATTCTAGTAACTAGATTATTGTAATTTTTTTATTAATTGATCTACTTGTTGAAGCAAACTATGGATTTACTTTTATTTAGTTTCCTGAATTTTTTTTTTTTTGAGAAGATACATGTAATTCCAGTGAGCTATCTGTTATATTAGTTCTTCAAAGAGAAACTTAAATAGAATTCTTTAAGTACCTTTAAACAGTCCTTTGAATAAGTTTTTATTTTACTTGGTCTCTCTGATCTCTGGAAAGTGAATGCTATAATATAGTATAGAATAAAACTGCCACTGATGTTTCAGCATCATAGTAGACAGAGCTGTTACAAAATCTTTTTTAATGTTCTCTCCAAGCAGATAACAAACTGACAAGTATGTATCAAAATACATTTGTAACCCTCCAGATTGAGTTACTTATCTTACTTTTACTTTTCAATTTTTATTCCAGGCTTCTTTATTAAAGAATGATGAAACAAAGGCTCTTAGCCCAGCATCTTTACAAAAGGAATTGAACAACTTGTTAAAATTTAATCCAGACTTTGCTGAAGCAGTAAGTATCTTTTTCTTCATCCAAAATGATTGTAAAGGGATTTCTTATCTCTAGGATGGGATTATTTGGGAGTAATTTATTCTATATTGAAATATAAGCAGATGATAAAAATGTGAGCAAGTTGCATGTAAATGTTTAGTAATTCAGACTGAAACTCCTGAAGGTACAGAAACCTTAATTAAGCTAAGTACTTCACCACGTCTAGCTTTATGCACAGATATAATTCTCTTAATTTTGGTGGGACTATGTGAGTGCATTCTTGTTGAACTAAACCTAAAACTTATTTCTTTTTCCATATGTTTTTGTAAGAAATTTCAGGCCTCATACTCCCATAGTTTAAAAATCAGTATTAAGTGTGATATCTGTTGATTTTGCTTACCGATGTTCACTTTACTTCTGGTGCTTAATAGCAATTTATACTGAAAGCAACAGACAACTCGCATTGAGAGTTGGTTCCAGACCTGTGCTGCGAGCATTTGCCTTGTTCCTCGACAACTTATTCTTGAGCAAGTTCCATGAGTTCCCAGTCAACTCTTTGCTGCCTTACTTTCTAACTCTTCCTCCCAGTAGCCCTGGGCTGAGGCAGACAGGATTTTCCTTGCTCCCATTTGGAGATATATCCTTGAAAGGGCTGCCATAGCACGGGCTGGATTTACAACTCCAGAAGTCCTCTCCAGTGTTCTGTTTGTCTGACGTAAAGGCTTGTCCTGCACAGATCTCACTGCCAAGAAGAAAATACATCGCTTTAGCATCTGCTTTCTATCTGCACGGCGTTTGGAAGCAGTGCTCGTGCTTCTGAGTATCTTCCTGAGTGCAGACACAGTGGGAGTCATGCCTCCATTCCCACTCTCACTTAGCCCATAAATACAGGGATTCCACCTATGCAGAGGTCTCAGACTGGGTGGGATAATTCTGACTGCCAGATCTTGGCCCATCAGTATCGCTGCAACTTCTGATCAAGCACTTTCCTGGCCATGCAGTATTTCATGGTCGCACTTGTTAGGCAACCTTTCTCAGTAAGAAGATATATGGTAATTATAAACAAAAACTTTCTTTTAATAGTTCTGTATAGTTAAAGCTGATTTTGCTTCAATTTTTAGCATTACTTAAGCTACTTAAATAGTCTCAGAGTGCAAGATGTCTTCAGTTCAACACACAGCCTCCTTCATTATTTTGACCGTTTAATTCTCACTGGAGCAGAAAGCAAAAGCAATGGGGACGAAGGTTATGGTCGGAGTTTGAGATACGCTGCTCTGAATCTAGCTGCACTGCACTGTCGGTTTGGCCATTAGTAAGTTAATATATTGTACCGCACAACTAAATTCATCTTGTTGCATCTTGTAAGTGCTGATAGATAGACTTTTTGTGCATTCTGAAAATCTGTTCGGGAAAAGAAGGGACTTTCTCTAATTTGATAACAGCTATAGCTGGGTTGGGTTGGAATTTTCTTGGAATCTTGATTTGTTTTGGTTTGTTTTTATTTTGACATTTATTTCGTTTCCATAATAGAGTCATCTACAGCAGGGTGAGAGTTGACATTTGTCTGTGTCTGGTTGCAACTGTTTCCTAGGTATTTAAGTTCTCRATTGCTACATTTCCATGACCTCAGAAAGGTCAGTGGACATGAATGCCTGTTTTCAGCTATATTCTCAAGAAAGTGTGGTTGGTTTTCTGTTAACGTTCAAATCAACATAGAGCTGATGATCTGGAAAAAGAATAATTAAAAAAAAAAAAGCCATCTGAGCTTTTTAAATTTCAAAATGCCATAAGGGTGGGTGTTATTTTGTTGATAAAGCTGGCTTACCCGTCTCCATATATAGTTTGCATTTATTGACTGCTGCCTGGATGCATCATGTAAAAGGACTGGAGATGGGAAGGACATCTGCAAAATCGAGAGCAACAACTTTTTCTACACAGGCAGATACTTAACATTGCCCCTGTTCAAACAATAACTTGGCACATTGGCATGTACAGGGTTTGAAAGCCCTCTTAGGAGTTACAGTTGCATTYTGTAGTGCCTTGCAGATGCCATCTTGCTCATTATCCTCAAGACTAGAATATATTGCTGAAGTGCTAGGAGGAAAATACAGGCTTTCTCAGTAGTCTGTTGAATCAGAGTTATCTTCTGAGTACGATATGCATAATTTAGATCAATATTCCTCTGTATCATAATGCTGTATTTTAAGCACTGTGGGAATACTAATATGTTCTCCCTTTTTGTTTGCTGATAGCCAACAGGCTGAACTTGCACTTCAGGAAGCCATCCGAATTGCACAGGAGTCTAACGACCATGTTTGCTTGCAGCACTGCCTGGTAAGATAGCTGTGTTGAAATGGAAGTTAAGTCGCCTTTGTCTGTGTTATGTGAGCTTTTGCTCAGCGAACTGTTGCAGAACTACTCTTACAGCAGTACGTCATCAAATGCATCAGTAATTTAAATATAACTGTCCAACAGTGGGGTGACATTGCTTCTGGCAGATGGGTCACCCAGAGCAACAAACTGTAGGGAGATCATGGGATGGTTTTGTTGCAACTCAGGATTACTTTCTTAAACAGGAGTTGTGATCCCAGAGTATAAAGATCCCAGTACTAAGCTCAAAGTTTAGTCTTATATGTTTTAAAGAGAGAAAGTATTTCATAAACTTCCTCCATACTGTCTGTTGGATTCTCAAAGAGTAATCAGCCTTCTTTTGAGCAAACAAAAAGGAGGAGGGAAAGACTTAGATTCCCATGTATTTTGTTCCGTAATTAACATTATTGTTATAATGAATTGGCATCAGTGGTATCAAACTCCTGAGATACTGCTTTCCACAGTTAACTGTATAATGGGGTTTCTGTGCATTACTCTCAACCTCCAGCGTTGACTGCTGTCAAGCCAGTGTCCCAGCTTAGCTGCGCTTTTGATATATTTTGCTGCACAGCATTTAATAGAAGTTTCCTTAGTATCATATTAATTCTGAAGAGTGGTTTGTATTTCCAGTGAGTTTTTGTGTATTCTGTGCAAAAAGTAAGAGAAGTTAAAAGTGCATTCTGTGCAAAAAGTAAGAGAAGTTAAAAGTGCTGCAGCCATTAGCTATCTGCAATGAGATTTTAACTTTTCCCCTTGCTAGAGCTGGTTGTACATCTTGGAGCAGAAGATATTTGATAGCTGTGTTCTGCTGGAGCACTCTGTAAACAAATCTTTACATTTTGGTTTGCCGGTAAGTCCATTTCATTTATCCTTAACTTTATTCTAGGACAAACGCATGTGGTGAGGGGAATGTGCATGAGAGGGTTTTGTGGCTGGTCTGTTCGAAATATGTAACTGAATTTCAACAAATCTATTTTAACACCCCAAAATCTAGCTGTTTCTATTATTTTTACTCTTCATATTAACAAACCAGAGTTCAGTTGCTTTAATGCCAGTGCATTATTGCAAGGCTCACTGTTTTTCCTTCTTACTTGTTTGTTTTTCAGGCAGAACTCTCTGTGGCTACTAGCCTGGCCTCATGCACCATTTCGGCCTTAGGCCCGTAGCGCGATCTGCTGGTGCCCAAGGGAGGTTCTTATGCCTCTGCCTTCCCTGAAACTCAGTGCTGATGCTTCTGGCAAGGCTTTGAACACATGTTTACTTGTACGGCTCTGTCCCAATGTGAAATCTTGCAAGGCAGCCCTCCCCTTAGATAGTTTTGTGCCCTGAATCTGTTGGCTGTTAACGTTTAGTTCTGTCTTCCCCAAGATCTGCAGTCTCTTTGTTAAGAGAATTGTTCCAAAAGGAACTAAACTGCTGATGTTGGGAGATGAGAGCAGACATGGCCGCTTGGTGGGGAAGGGGAGGGAAGGCTCTGTGTTTTCACAGCTGTTTCATCATTGGAGAAATCCAGATATGAGTCCTGTCATCCTCTTCAAGACTTCTGTGTGGGGGAGTGGAAATTACCTTTCACATCTAACAAAATGGCATTCACATACGTGTGGGTGTGCATAAGTGGGTATTTAAAGAAATGCCTGGAGCAGTGTTCCTTTGTCTGCTGAATAACATCACCTCTTTTTCTTTGGGATTTTTTTCTTAGTGTAGAACTCTTGCTGCAGTGTAATTTGCAAGCGTAGTGTACTCTATTGTCTTTCAATGCTGTTGGTATTTTTTTTTCTTCTTCCCAGTACCTTGCTTCCTTGGGAATACAGTCCTTGGTTCAGCAAAGAGCTTTTGCAGGAAAGGCTGCCAACAAACTAATGGATGCCTTAAAAGATTCTGATCTGTTGCACTGGAAACACAGCTTGTCAGAGCTTATTGATATTAGTATAGCACAGAAGACTGCCATTTGGAGATTATACGGCCGCAGGTATTTTCTTTCTTTTGAACTCTTGGGTTAGCTCACTGTACTTGTTAGCACATAATGCATTTTGAGTTATTTATATAGGTGTAACAAGTGACTGTGTCTCTCCAGTGCACTAAAATAAAGCAATCAGACTGTGATTCAGTACAGGCTGAATGCAATTATTTCCATTCTCTTGTGTTCCTTTAAAACTCATACTGGAGAAGAGATTGAGTTTCCATTTAGTAGTGGCAAATAGATCATAAGTTGTTCCTGTGCCCCCATTTTCAGCATCTCTGTGCTTAGACTGTGTGCAGCTTTCAGTTTGTAGTACTTGATGTGCCTGCATAGTCCAGAGTTCCTGGATAGCAGTTGTTTCATTCTCCCCCAGGCCCCTGGCTTACCAGAAAATGTGGACTGTTGTCATAACAAGACCATAGGTTAAAAATTGTTGTTTGCTGCTTGAAAGCTAAAAGATGTTTCTCTTGCACAAGCACCATGGCGCTTCAACAAGCCCAAACATTGCTGAGCATGAACAGTCTGGAGGCTGTGAACGTGGGCGTTCAGCAGAATAACACAGAGTCCTTTGCTGTAGTATTGTGTCACCTGGCTGAGCTACACGCAGAGCAGGTGAGTTTTATGGCTAGTTGCACAAAATGTCATCTGGGTGAGAGGATGTGTGGCTGTTACTGACAGAGAGTGTGAGACTTGACTTGTGTTTTGTTCTGCCTTTAATGTCTGCACTGGGGGTGAAGAAAATACAGGGTTTTTGCTTGGCAAGTTCTTTCCATGAAGGTTGTGTTGAAATCAAGGGGAGTGGTGCTTGCCCCAGTGTACGTTAATCAGAGTGCTGTTTCTGTGTTACAGGGATACTTTGCAGCTGCTTCTGAAATACTGAAACACCTAAAGGAAAGATTCCCTCCCAATAGTCAGCATGCACAGGTAGAATATTTATAATTTAGCCTGTAAATTATGTAACTATTATACAATAGGATCTGAATTCCATTGCATCTGAATTCTTTCCTCTGTATGCCTTGGGCTATACGTTTGATAATCTCACTTGGCTCATGACCTCACGGGAAGCTGTGCGGCATAAGCTTTTCTACAAAAGTATGAAAAAGATGCCTCTGTTGTTTTAAGACTGGTGAGACATTTATCTTACCACAGCCTCCTAAGAAAAAGCTGTTTAAACAGAAATGTCATTGACAGAGGAATATACATCTCCTTCAGGAGCACATATAGGAGTTAAATGCTCTGCATTGATTTGGAGCTTCAAAGTTCTGTTTAATTAGTGCTACTTATTTTGATACATTACAATCCAAAAATAACTGAGAGAATAGGCCGGTTTTTGTGTGACTCTGGGAAACACATTAACACATGAGTCTGTAAGATAACATTTACATTGAAGTGTTCAAGATTCCATTAAATATAGTTTGGTCCTTCTCTTTTCGCTACAGAACAAGTCTACTGTTTCAAAGCATTAGTAATGATTTAAAAGAGCTTTTGTACTTAAAATGCAGTCAAATAGGTGAGCTTTGGTATTGAAACATTAATCCAGACCTGAGCATTTTTGTTGAAGACAGTAATTAAGTAAATCCAGTAATTCGAGTTAGTTGTGTCTAGACATAATATCCTCAGGGGAAAATAAAAAGTATGTTCTAACTTGGGATTAGAAAATGAGCAGGCACAACTTCTAAAACTTGTTCCTGGTTGTTCTTTGTTTAGCTTTGGATGCTGTTTGATCAGAAAATACAGTTTGAGAGAGCCATGAATGATGGCAGATACCATATAGCAGATTCTCTTGTAGCAGGAATTACAGCACTTAATAGCATTGAAGGCGTATACAGGTAAGAAATTATGAATCTGCATACACTTGCAGGTGTGTCCCATGAAGAGAATGAAAAATTTAGCAAAATGATTGCTGGCAGTCATGTGTGCTTACATGTTCTTCCCTTTCCAGAACTAATTATGGTCATGTTGTCTAACCTGTAGTGCTTATTCCATTAGAGTATGTCCTGCAATAATAATTTCTAGTTGTTTCTCTGGACATTTTAAGAACTGGAATAGCACTGCTGAAGCTGGTGTTCTTCTAGAGCTGTAGATCTGTTGTGAGAAAAATACTTCTTCAAAATCTGCCATGGTAACTGTACTCACACCTAAGCACAAAGCAGAATTTTGTGTCAGATAGCTAGGGATCTCAGGCCTAGTCTGAGCTTGAATGTCTTCATCTGTGTCCTGGTTTCGACATCTACAGAATGGAACAATATGATTTTTCTCTCGCCTTAATGGGTTCTTGTTTCTAAATGAGAATGACATGTTAGAATTAGGTAGGGTTAAAACTTGTTATTTGGTGAGTATGAAAACCACCTTACTGTTAAAAGCAATTTCTTGTTGATTTTCAATGAGGCAAAACACCTAAAAACATAGCCAATGCCAGATAGTTGGAAGATCAGTATTCAAGCTGTGGGACCTGATGCTTGTCCTTCTGGAATTGGACTGCTTGTGATTTCCCTGATCTTTAAATATTCTACTCAGTGTCTGGGTTCAGGGCATTTGTACACATCCCCTGCTGCTGTGTATTTGTTTCTTATTTCCCTGTTCTCGCTCTTTCCCTGTTGCTCCATATCCTTGTTAACTCAAGCCAATTTTAGCTACTTTACCTCATACCTGTTTTTCTTACCAATAATTTCTTGTGCTTTCTAGCTTGCATGCCCTTCCCACTTCTGCTGCCTGCTTGGCCTTTGTTTTTGGCAATACCTGTTTTCTAGCTAAAGCTGTTTTATGAGTTTGATCTTTTCTGCCTGTGAGTTGTCCAGTTGGAATCGGAGATATCTGGTTTTCCCCCTACCAGTGTGTATAGCATGCGTACACTTTGTCAGAATGCCATTCTGTAGTTATAAGAAACAGAGGTCACAAAACAGAGACCTATTTTACTGTGTTCTGAAGAGCAGAGTTCTATCTAAAATATAAAAATACAATCAGTGATGTTTTCTTTCTACCACGGCAGAAAAGCCATTGTATTGAAAGCCCAAAATCAAATGTCAGAGGCACACAAACTTTTGCAGAAATTGTTGATCCACTGCCAGAAAATCAAGAACACTGAGATGGTGATTAGGTAAGAATGTTTCATTTTCAGAGTCTTAAAGCCACTTTGCGGTGATTAGAATCAGCCATTTCAATTTGTCTGTATTCAGACTTCACTAGTCTTCAGATTACCTACTATGATTTGGAGATTACAAAATAATTTCATTTATTAATCATGGTGTGGAGGAATCCTCAAAATATTGTGGAATTGAAACCTAGTCATCTTTAATATATAAACTAAGAGGTAGTAAACTTCTTTTAAAGTTCCGTGAAGACTTACGGAAGAAGGAAACACTACATCCAAAATAAATAGGAAATATGTGTGTAATTGTACCTTTGTGCTAACCTTCAGAGTAGTTACAGTCTTATTTAGTCTTTTGTATGTCGGTGGCATCTCCTCTTAAGGGTGTAATTGAAGTTTATTGTATATGCAGTAATGTAATTCATAATTAAATCAATACCGTTATGGACGGAATAATTGTTTCGGAAACAAGTGGACATTTTTCATCAAAAGAAAATGTTTGTAATTCTTTCTCCCTGTTTTGGTTAGTGTACTGCTGTCAATAGCAGAGCTCTACTGGAGATCTTCATGTCATACCATAGCGTTGCCTGTCCTCCTGCAGGCTCTTGCCCTCTCTCGAGAATACAGTCTACAGTACTTGGCTTCTGAAACTGTGCTGAACTTGGCTTTCTCCCAGGTATGTCTGATTTGTGTTTCACAGGGCTGTAGGGCAACATTTATTCTGGGGATCTGGATACTGTTTTTACTCCTGTGAGATTTAAGAACACAACCTTGTTGGAATTACATTACTGATTCTGAAGAAGTATATTCTAAATGTAAAGTCTTTTGAGGAAGTTAATAAAAGTTGAGTTTCATGTGTATCACTAAGATGTGTAGTTATTGCATATAATTAAGCAGGCAAGCATAAATTGGCCCTGCCTTCATTTCTTCAGTTGTTATTTTTTCTGCTAGTATTTTGGCTTTCTAGTAGCACAGTTTGGCATGTGTTTGAGTTAAAAATAATGCTTGTAATGGAGTTCAGTTATATTGTTTATTCTGAGCTGGCACAGACGTGGTTGTCAGCACTGACTGCAGTGGAGAAGCCATGTCTAATCATTTCAGATAGTAGTTCATTTCTACGAATAAGTTTTGATTTAAAAGAAGATTACGTGGAAAAAATTTACATCCTTGTCTGTAGTGCATTGTGTTATTAGAAACAGATGTGGCTTATGTTGGTCTTCTCTGAAGAAGCTGCTCTTACCAGTGGATTCCAGTATTAGACCAGCAAGTATTTCTCTTTCAGCTGATCCTTGGCATTCCTGAACAAGCCCTGAATATTCTGCACATGGCAATCGAACCTGTCTTGGCCCACGGAGCTGTCCTGGACAAAGGCTGTGCCATGTTCTTGGTGGCCAAATGTCAGGTGGCTTCTGCAGCTTCCTACACTCCACAAAAGAAGATTGAAGGTAGCGTGAAGAGTAATTCTCCTCGCTGAAACAGTGCTCAGAAGTTGAGAAGTGCAAACCAGTGTATATATTGGAGTCCTGCTACACGATCACTGTTTAAAAAGTTTAAATGATACAGCAGAGTGTACCTAGTTATCGGATAACAAAATTAATTTGGAATTAGTTATTCAACAGATGCAGTGTTTATAATGGAATCTTGTTTATCTGCATACTTTCATACCCATATTTTGCAGCAAAGGTTGAATAACAGAAACTAGCTGAAAGACTGTGTTGCTAAGACACAAATTGTTTTGAAAAGCTGAGGAATTTATAATTGGGCTCCTTAGAATTGAGCTGCATTGCTTGCAGTTGTTATTGTGACATTATCTGAAATATGACTGTCCCCCTTTTTTCCACAGCTTTGGAATCTGCTATCTTGAATCTAAATGAAGCCAAGACTTACTTTGCCAAAGTGGACTGCAAAGAGCAGCTCAGAGATGTTCTCTACTTCCAAGCCCGGCTGTTCCACACCCTCGGCAAGACCCAGGAAAGGAACAAATGTGCCATGTTGTTCCGTCAGTTGCACCAGGAACTGCCGGCACATGGTGTCCCCTTAATCAATGCCTTCAAGTGATGCGTTTAAAAGAGGAGATATGTTTGTTTTCCTGTTTTTTTACAAATGTCTTTTTATTATATTCAGTCATCCGTGTTTCAAAATAACTGCCAATAAATCATGGTCTTCTATTGAACAAACTTGCGTTTTGTTTGTAATGACTTAAGGGAAAACATAGGTTTCCACACATTTCACTTTTATTCTGTACTTGAAATTAAGAATAAGAATTGAATGGGGAAAAAAAAGAAAGACTCTCTTGACTGCATTATAAACACGCTGAGGGGAGTAGCACAGTCACGATGAAATAGTATCTGTTCTTAGTAGTGACATTTTCAGAATCAATGCTGGCTTTATCAACGCTGGGGTACAAAAAATAGTGGAAAATGTGGACGAAGCTCCTTTGTGCTTGTTTTAAGTGGTATAGAATGGGGAGTCTCATTTAAAACACGTCCTTGCATTTAACCTGTCTACAGTCGCTGTTTACTCTGTAGAAACAGATGGTGCTGGCAGAAGGGAAAAAAACAGGATTCAGTTGGAGAGGTCTAATGGTGCAAAGTCCCGGCGTTGTTGTTACACGTGTCCTTGTGCAAAGAGCAGCTGAGAAAAGTAAAGAGTGCTAAAAAAAGCCCCAGCTCAGCTGAAATGTTTTTATTGTATGTGTTCTCCCATAGGCGCTGCGTATAATTTACCTGCTCTGGTTTTATGGGTGAATAAATGAAGATCAYAACTAACTCGATATGCTGCCGTTGACTTCTAGCAATTAGATCCTCATTTTGGAAGAAAATTTCATTTCAGATGTAGTGTGACTGGAGCCCTGCCAGGTAAGGCAGAGAGAGAGAAGCTCTAAGATGTGGTTGAAATGAGGGTAGTCCAGTGCTCGTTTACGCATCTCATTTAATTAGTGTTGCAGCATGGCTGTTGGCAGATAATCAGTACCTAACTTTAAAACAGCAGCTGTATTTCTAACAGTGAAAAGTAACCCACATGGGCTTCACGGGAGCGCTGGTTTTGGTGGCTCGCCCCCTCTCAGCTACGTTATCAGACCTCCATTAATCAGGGCCGAGGAGTTCAGTCCATAAAACATTTGGAGCACCTACTGTTTTACAGGAACTGTGTAAACCTGATTTCTAGGGCRGCTTTCAAGATCCTGGTCAAAATAGCAGCGTTTTATCCATAAAGCTCGCATGGAAGCATGGCTCTACTCCAGGGAGCTCTACGATGTCGAAGCGGTGCCCACAAAGCAAAATGAAGAAGAGGGTTTGCGCCAGCCGTGGCGTTCGCATCTGCTCAAGGTTGAAGCTGTTGCTTCATGAAAAGAGGAGTCAATCAGAGAACTGCAGGTGAGCTCAGCCCAAGAATGGTGCTTGATGGGAACGTGCTCTATAAGAAAAACCAAATAATGGACAAAGTGTGGACAAAGCAAGGGAGATGTTTACAGAGGGCTGGTGCCAGCTGGGGAGTTAAAGGCCGTGCCCGTGCGGCAGCATTGCCTCCGTACCGGCGCTGCAGAGCTGCAGCCTGCGTGGGAGCTGTGCTCGGTGACGGCCTGGCGGTGGCTGCTCTGACGTTTCCAAAGAACTGGTTTCTAAAACCCCCTTTAGGTGATGATTTCAGAACCGTTGGGCAACCGTTTAGTGAAGGTCCAGGGSAGCTGGGTGCAGGTAACCCAATTTGGACCTAGTCGACCTCACGCTGGAAATTCTGTGTTTGCACAAGGGCAGAAGGGAGGAAGCCCGGGACGGGCAGCGGCGGGAGGATGCTGCGGTTTATGTCCCTCTGGGACGCGGGGTCCCCGCAGCGGGGCTCGGCGGAGGAACGGGACCGGCCGGGGCACTCCGGCTGCATCCCGCGGCTGCGCTGCGAGGTAAGGCGGGGCCGCGCAGCCCGCGGCCGGAGGGGGGAAATAAAATATTTAAAAAAAAAAAAAAACAACAAACAAAACAAAACACAAAACAAACCCAGACCAAAACAAACAAACAAAAAAAAACCCCACCCCAAAGAACGGCTTATGGGGGTGGGCGGGCAGGATGCGGCTGCCCGGGGGGAAACCTCCCCTTCCCCGGGGCGGAGCGGGGCCTCCCTCCCTTCTTCCACCCCTCCCTCCCTCCTTCCCTCCCTCCTTCCCTCGCTGCCGCCGCCGGAGCGGAACCGAAAGCGAAGGCGGCGCCGGGCGGCCGCGCTCCGGCCCCGCGGGCGGTGCAGCGCGGCGGCGGCTCCGGGGGCCGCGGGGGCCGCTCCCTCCCGCCGGCGGAGCGGGCGCGTCCCGTCAGGTCGGTGGCCGCGGGTGCGGGCGGGGAGGCCGGGCGGGCCCGGTCGGGGGACGCTCCCGCGGCTGCGGAGACAAAGCCGCGCCCGGAGGGACCCGCGCCGGCGGCGGGCGTGGGCGGCCGGGGCCGGGCCGGGGCCGGGGATGCCCTCCGAGCAGAAAACCGCATCGCTTTCCAACGGGGCTTTCCCGCGGGGCTCGTAGCCGGCCTGTGCAGGTATTTTGGTGATGGGGGATCGGTGCCGTTTCGGGGAGCCGCGCTGTGGCTGCCCGGGCCCGGCAGGCATATCCCGCTCGCCTTCGGCCGCCCACCAGCCCTGACATGTGCCGGTGGTACCCGACGGGCTGGCAGCATCCCTGGCTCGGGGACATGACAGAGTGGTGGCCGTCCCCGCGACACCAGGCGTCCCACAGACCCCATGGGGCTCCTGCCCGGGGAGGCGAGGGCTCGGAGCAGGGGAAGCGGGGGGAGTTAGGCCGTGGGGTTGGGAAAAGGAGGGGGTTTTTAAAGTCAAGGGGCAAGTGAGAGGTCAGGAGAAGATGGAGAGGATGGAGCTGGTGAAGCGACTGTGTACAGGGGACAGGTCTCTTTAGGAGAAGCCACAGGTTGGGTTGCTGCGAGTGACCGAGCATGGTTAGGAGGTGGGACGCAGCCCTGCGGCCACGTGCACGGCACGGAGCATCAGGAGCATGAAGGTAACAGTAAAGACCAAAAGCAGTGGCAGGATGACCGCAGGAAGCTGATGCGATGGAGCTGCGGGCTGACCGCACGGCTGTACGATGCTACAGGAGCAGAAACCATCCCTGGGGACAGGACCAGGTTGTCCTCAGGGCCAGGGGGACCGCACTGGGGAGGGGATGTGTGATGGCTGGGTAGCTGGAGCTGCCTTCATGGCCCCTGACCAGAGAGGCAGCCCCTCTCACAGGGGAAGGAGCCCCATCCCTCTCCTGGCCCCTCTCCGGGAGCACTTTGTTTTGGGAAAAACAGCCAACAAAACCTGAGAGCACTGCGAGGGGTGTCTGATCGACCAGCGCCATTCCGGGGAAGGCGACTGTTATCAGATTGGGGCGGTAATTTGGAGGAGGCTTTGCTTTCAGCTCAGCCCTAATGTCTTTTAAGTGGTGTTCACAAAGTGCAGAGCCGTTCTTGTTTCCTCTCTCATGGGCATCACAGGCTGGAGCTGTTGTTTCCAGGAAAGCCGGGAGSTGCTCAGTGGCGCTGGACGAGGCGATGATGGTGCCCTGAGCGCATCCCGGCCCATGTTCAATGCCAGGTCCGGAGCTTACACTCTTGTTTTGAGATGACCGTTATATATTGCTTAAGCAGTATTAGGTGGTATCATCAAGATTATAAAAAAATCTTGTTAAAGATGTTTTTGGATTCCTATTGAAACCTGCCACTGGGTTTCATGCCATTACAATGCTACCAGCCCCACTTTRTATTTTTTCCCCAATTCTTTCCACCCTGTGTTGGATGGGCCAGGCAGCGCAGGAGGCTCTTCTGTTCACCCCAGGGACGATGAAAAGCTTCGCTGCTTGGGCACAGGGACCCGACGTAGATGGGGGCTGGGTGCCTGTTTCCAGTATCTCGTTATTTTGGGTGTCCTCTGACTTCTAGAGAAGCTGCTGAGAGATTTTTTTCCATTAAAAGTCAGGCGGGGATGCATATGGTCTTTGTATACTACAGTGACTAATATATTTCTGGCAAGGTCTGCGTTCGCCCGTAGGAAGGGAAACTGTGATCGATGCCCCCGTTGCTGCAGATGACACCACTCTTGGCACTGCCACTTCCACCGCTGACAGTGACCGGGGAAAGCAAAATAGCCACTGGACTCTGCCCAGCGAGAGCCCGTAACTGCCCCGCGCACTGGCCCCGCTTAACTCTTAACTGCAGACCTTCGGCGGTAGCAGGGGAAGGATCCTCTGCGAGTAAAATCAGCCTTGTTTTAGGTGGTTTGTGTTCAATTTTGTTATGAACAGCTTTTTTTTGCAGTGCTTGAGCGGATCCCCACGGAAGGTTGGATGGAGGTGTCGCTGCCGGAGCTGCCACCAAGTCTTACTCCCTTGGGAGGGTCCGACCCTGACACTGCGTCTGGCCTTGCCGGAGGGAAGCGCACRGGGGGAAGGCGAGCGTGTGGCAGCCGGCGGGAGCTGGGGGCACCGTCCCATCGCCCACCCTGCGCCTGGGTAGAGAAACAGCTCCGGGGAGGGAAGGACAGGCCGATGTGTCCGAACACTCCGATTTAAATCTGTGCAGCCAGTGCTGGCTGCAAGGTGTCGTCCTCTGCGCCCCCCCAAATCGGTCAGCGTGTTCCCATCCGGAGGTGGCCGCGTCCCAGCAGGGACCAGGCAGGGACCACACACTCACAGCAGAGCTGGGGCGGCAGGCGGGGGCTGTAAAAATCACTTCACCCTCGCGGGGGCTGATTTCGCTCACATTCGTTTCCTCTAAAGCCACGTGGACGCTGAGCGAGAGGCAGAGCTGCTGCCAGGGTTTCACAAACCTCTTTTCATTTTAATATCCCTCTCCTTGCTGAATTAGATGCGAGACTGATTGCTTCGATAATCCTGCCGCAGCCGCTATGGGTTATATATGGATTGCAGCCAAAAGCTGTGCCGATAAATCGTTCCTATACACCAGGCTGTAATATTTCCTGAGGATTTTGTGGGCATGTGCTGCTCTTTTACATAAGGATCTGCTGGAGTTCATAGCAGAATGTGCCACTTTTCCCTGGGCAAGGACCCAGGTGGGTTGGTGAAGCCAGAGCCCCCGGGCTGTTATTTCCCCTCTTTGGGTTTATTCCCCCCATTCCAGCTATTTTAGTTTTCCCTCTGGCTGGGAATACGGCTGTTCTCCTCCTCAGCCTCCCCGTGTGCTTATTAAGGAGAACTGGCTGCGTTATCGTTAGCAGTTGTCCCGCGTCCCGCGGGGCTGCGTTCAACGGTGGGATCCCACTTTTGGATCTCTCTCGGGGAAGGTATCCTCTCACAGGGCGATTTTTGCAARACCCTGTGCTCGGCCCCTTTGCACACACACACAGGGGAAAAAACCCTCTGATTTTCCACCCTAGCTGGTGTTACGATGGTRCGTGGATGACTTTTAACCTGTTTACAGAGCCTGGGAAAGCCTGCTTGAATTAATCAGCCTTGATATGTTTATCCTGGTCAAGCCAATTAACTCCTGCCGGCTAGGGCACGCTCTGCTCTCAAGTGTGGCAGAGACTTCATAACTCAATTTTGTTCTAGCCTGGCAAAGTTTAGCCTGAACCCTTGGAAATTCAGATGCTCTGGGGGCAGGATGGGATGCCCGGCTGTGCCGTGCCACCGCCGGGAACCGGTGCTGCGGCTGGCGATGCTCCTGGGGTGGCTTCATCCCAGGGCCACCCCAATGAGCTGCCTTTTTTAGTGCGGCTGCGGCGCACGGTGAGGATAGAGGGCACGGTGTTCGGGATCGGCTCCGGCTTCGGGAGACAGCTATTTATATGTGCCCGCTGGCAGGGTGCCCAAAGCAAGCCAGGCAAATGGCAACCGGCCTCGAGATGCATCCCTGTGGGTTTGGAATGAAGGGGAGGGGGGGGGCTGCCTGTTTATTTTAATCCATTTTGGGAGTGCATTAAAACACGCTGCCGTGGCCACCAGCAGCACCGGGGGGGAGGAATTTTGCAGCCACCATGCCTGAGATGCGGAGACCCGGCTTGGCTTGGCTGGCGGCTCCTGGCTCTCTTGCCCAGCGAAGCCCCAGCCAGGAGCAGATTCAGCCCCGCGAAACACGGCGTTTCTGAAATAGTTTGTCCTTGTTGCTGTTCGTCGGCTTATTTATAGCCTTCGCATCCCCTGTGTTTCTCTGCGCCTCGAAGCAGCAAGCGGCGCTGGGTTGGCTTTAGCTCTGGGCCGATCCTGCTCGGGCAAAAAAGCTCCGGTTTATAGATTGGTGTTGAAAACAGCAATTAGGCCATTGTAAAGCCTCGAGGAAGGGGGAGACGATTTGATTTCTGTACTTGACCCATAATTTCTGCTGGGCTGATTCAGAGTGGTTGTGCTGCGGGTGCATCACGGAAACTTCAATGGAGATGAGCGGAGCTAATTTTAACCGGCCGCCTCGCCGAGGTGTGGGAACCAGGCAGAAAAATGCCTCAAACCTTGTTCCTGCTCCTGGGCTGTTTGTTTCGGGATTTTTTTTTTTTTGCTTGCTTCTACGGCAACTCATTAGCCTAGAAATTAAAAACAGCACCAGCGTCGCGGCAGGGAAGAGCGATGGTTTACAATCAAACAACCATCAAACTACCCCGGCTGCTGCGGGGTACCCGGCATGTGTGAATTACACCATTTTCTCACCTTTTTAAATTATTATTTGATTTTATGTATGTATTTTTAATTCTTTGTTGCTAACAGAATTGTTTTCTCATTTACCCCAAGGATCAGGAACCTGATTTTTGCACAGAAGGCTGTAGGGAACCCAGGGCGAGGAAGAGAAATCGCTGGCAATGACGGGCTGCAGGAGGAGGCAGTGAGCCGGGGGGGCTGATCCTGCACCCCGTGCTTGGTAAGCAGGTCCCTGTGCCCATGAACTGCTTCGTTCGGGGGGTGTTTGGCAGAGATTTGCCTGCTCCGACTGAGGGACTGAGCAGTAAAGCAAGGAACGGAGCGGTATTTATGCCGGTATAGTGCAGGGCCTGATCCTGCCCCTGTAAAATACCCCTTTTGGGTATTTCTGTAGCGGAGATGGTGGGGTTGTTATTCCCTGGAGGTGTTTAAGTAAAGGGGGTGGAAGGAGCAGCCTGGGGTCTGCCGCGTGGCAGGGCAGGTGCGTGGTCCCAGTGCCATCCTGCACCCCTGCCCTTGGCTTTACCATCCCCTACGGGATGAATAAATTAATCTGTAGAGTAACGACCGGCGGGAGGGAATCCCGCTTTCCRGCGGAGCCCGGCTGAGCCGCCCTGTGTTTGCAGGCGCACCTCCCCGTCGCAGCGTGGCCGGGATGAGGCCATCGGTCGCACCATGCCATCATGCRTCCCCGGCAGCTCGCCCGCCCTGTGGCCCCTCTGCCGTGACGGAGGCTGCGGCCACCGAGCGCCCGGGGTGCCGCGGGACCCCCCGCCACTGAGCCCCCGCCGCCGCGGCATGGCCTCGCTCATCGTGGTGACCGAGTACGACGCGACGGGGAGCGCGAGCGAGGAGGAGGAGATGAACGCACCCGGCAGCGAGGGTTTTGGGGACGGCCGGGAGCCAAGGGCGAAGCTGCACCTCTCTGGCCGAAAGCTCTCCCTGCAGGAGCGGGCGCAGCCTGCCCGCTCGCCCGGGAGCGGCGACGGCGCCAACGAACGCTTCATCTACCCGTCCCTCCCTTACTCTCCGGTGACGTCCCCGCACTCTTCCCCACGGCTGCCGCGGCGGCCAACGGTGGAGTCGAACCGCGTCTCCATCACAGGACTGCAGGTGAGGGGGGACGAACGCTGCTCCCGCCGTTCTCCTGCCCCTGTCCTCCTGGTTTTTCCCCCCCCCGTGGCATTGCTGCTCGCTTGGTTTCTCAGGATGAAACCCTGCGGCATGTCCGCAGATGCGGGGCGGGAGGCGGTGGGATGTCCGGGGCCATCCTGGGTGGTGGGGACAGCCCTCGGGGAGGTGGGAGCCAGCGGCTCGCCGCATTTCGTGCCTTTTGTAGATGCCACCAGCTCTCACGGCTGCATTTCGGGGGAGCCGGTGGCGTGCCGCAATTTTCTTTTTCTCTCCCTTAAAAAGAAAAAAAAAAGAGAGATCCTCTGAGATCTAAAGAGAAAATGGCCCTGCCTGCCCCCAGCCTGCCAGCACTGACAGAAAACAGGCAGCAAGCGGCTGCTTTGCCCATAAGAAATAAAAATACTTGGCGCCGGGTCGCCGGTGTTAAACCCCCCAGGGCTCTCCCGGCTGCTGATCCCCACCGCCGCCCGCCCGTCGTGCGCTCTCGTTCCACGTGAGCGGACAATATTGCCTGCCCGGCCGTTAACATTTGCAATTAGCCATCTATAAACACGCCGACGCGTGGCCGGGCGGCTGGCCTTTATGGCTCATGAATCAAAGCTGCCCAGCCCCGGGCAGAGCAGAACAGGGTGTGAGTTTGCACAGAAAGCTTTGCTGGAGATTTAAAAGGAGAC
Source organism: Phoebastria nigripes (assembly GCA_035582835.1). Classification (NCBI taxonomy): domain Eukaryota; kingdom Metazoa; phylum Chordata; class Aves; order Procellariiformes; family Diomedeidae; genus Phoebastria; species Phoebastria nigripes. The sequence continues at coordinate 1,202,651 of JAYKAV010001543.1, forward strand.
GACAAATGCGACCCCCCCTCTCTCCCCGCAGGACTGTGTGCAGCTCAACCAGTACAAGCTGAAGGACGAGATCGGGAAGGTGAATATTGGCCGGGTTTGGGGTGGGATGGGGGGGATTCGGGGCGGGAGGGCGCTGGGCTCGCTTTTGCTGTCGAGCCGGTGAGACGGCAATTTCAGCCGCTCACCACGGCAACTTGGCCGKCTCCTCGCTGCAATGCCGGTCTCTTCTGGGTGGTGCCGATTGAATTGTATGTTTTTAAAAATTATTATTAATTTTCCTCATTCCCCCTCCCTCCCATGAAATGGGGCATTTGAAGCTTTTCTTTGCTGGCGGTGTGATGCCAGCCCGTGCGTCCCACTACTCCCAGCATCGCCCACCAGCTCTGTGATCCCGGTGGGGCCGGGTTTGCGGAGGAGCCCGGATCCCAGTTTGGTGCTGTGGGGTTTTTTTGGACTGTCCCTAACTGGTGCCCATGGCTGTGCCCCTCTCTAGGGCTCCTATGGGGTGGTGAAGCTGGCCTACAACGAGGATGATAACACCTACTATGTGAGTAGYGCACATCCCTGGAGCCCGCAGCGGGTGGGTGGGATGGGGGACAGTGACAGATCCCCTCCGCTGACTCCCTGCCCGGCTCCATGCCAGCCCCATCCCACCAGCCCCATTTTATCCTTAATTTGCCCCAAATCCCACGTTTTTTCCCTTCTTGCAGGCAATGAAGGTTCTCTCCAAAAAGAAGCTGATGAGACAGGCGGGCTTCCCCCGTAAGTGGCGCAAAAAAACTTTTAGGGTGGGAGATGATCTGGGGACCCCGGGGGCTCGTTCCCAACCGGACACCCCGTCTTTGCCTTTCCCGCAGGCCGCCCACCGCCCCGCGGGGCGAAAGCTGCCTCCGAGGGCTGCCTGCAGCCCAAAGGGCCCATCGAACAGGTCTACCAGGAGATCGCCATCCTAAAGAAGCTGGACCACCCCAACGTGGTGAAGCTGGTGGAGGTGAGCACCGGCCAGCCCCTTCCCGAAACCCACCCCGAGCGTGAAGGAGCCTGGATGCTGCGGGGATGGGCTAGACGTTGGCTTGGGCGAAGGGGAGCAACCGCAGAGGGGCTGGGATGGCCATGGCAGGTCCTGCCTACGGGAGACTCGTGTTTTCCCTGGTTTAGAAGGTTTTTTTATTCCCGCCTCCCAAAAGAGGATTTTTTTTTTTTTTTCCCCTGCCTAGAAAGGGAAACGCAGAAAAATGTTGCTTCCTTGGAGGAAACAAATGCTCCAGTGGGTTTTGGGGAGGAACTGGTGTTTCATGCGGGTTCTGCAGTGCAGCCGCCCTGCCCTCCRCCCACTGACTGTAGAAAATGGTCCAAAAATCAAGAATTAAGGATGTGCAGGCTGGAGATTATTTGGCTTATGAGTCAGATGATGTTTCCTGTGTGATTTAAATATTTACTTCCTTGAAGTACAGCTATATCGCTGTCCTCTTTTTCCCCCCCACCCCCGGTGGGTAGAAGCTCRGAGATTAGCAGACCATGCTAATGGTGCAGATGGTGCAGAATTGAGATGGCCGCTAAAGAAAAAAAATCACAGTGTTTAATTTGCAAGGGGTTTTGGTGCTGTTTAATTTCCTTTCCGCTTCTTTCGGCAGGTCCTGGATGACCCCAGCGAGGACCACCTGTACATGGGTAACTGCCCACCGCCCTGCGGCATTCACGGGGTGTCAGGGGGATTGGGGTTCCCCCCGCGTTTCGGGGTGGCTGCGTGCGGGGTTGGGTCTCTCCTCCGGAGCRGGTATGGCCTGGATGTGCTGGAGGAGCAAATCCCCTCTAATGGTCGGAGCAAATGGGATCCAGTCTGGGTTCAGAAAGGAGATGGGGGTGCTTTATCGCACTTTATAGGCTTTAATTCGACATCAGGGCATGCTTTGCCATGAGAGGTACCAGCGTTTATGTTCTCRGCTCTAAAGCTGGGCTGCTAGAAAGTAGCTTTGTTTCTTTGGCTTCGAGAACAAGGCACGTGTTAATTATCCACGGTACAAATGAGCCACTTCCCAACCTGTCTTGCTGACTGCAGTGGTTTGCTTGATGTAACTAGACACGCTTTTGGAGGAGGCATTTCTTTTTCATCATTTACGTTCAGCCTGCACTAGCAGAGAAGCGTGCGATGCCTTCATGGCCAAGCGCAGAGGTTTGCTCGGGGCGTGGGCTCGGCCTTGGTTTTGCAGGCAAACTGAGGGTTTTAGTGTGCCGTGTGGAGGGCACTTCACGATGCTGAAGCTGCAGCACTGCGAAGGTGGTTGGCAGCATCCCCTTAATTGAAAATGGAAGCAAGCAAAACGCCAGGTGCCTTGCATAAGATGGCATCGCCTTTTTTAAAAAAATGTATTATTTTTAGAATTTTTGTCATTAAAATAATTGCTTTTGTGCTGAGACTGTGCTCGCAGGAGCTCTAACCTGTAAGTGATCCGTAATCACCTTCTCTTTTGCGTTTCAGTGTTTGAACTGGTGAAGCAAGGGTGAGTATTGAATTCCAGATTTAAACCTACTAAAGCCTGAACGTGAGACGGGTTTGCGGGTGGCACAGCTCGGCCACCTGAGGCAGGCGCAGGACGCAGAGGCGATGGGGAGGTTCGTGGTGGGTCCCCTACGGGTTTGGGTAGCATCTCCCCAACCCAGTTACAGTTGTGTACACCCAGTATGTGCCCGTGTTTGGGGCCGCGTGCTGTCGCCGGCCGGCAGCAAAGCCTCCGGGACCTGTTTCGGTGCATCCGGATGGAGAACGAGCTCCGTTCTCTGTTGCCTTTGCAGCCCCGTGATGGAAATCCCAACCCTGAAACCTCTCAGCGAGGACCAGGCTCGTTTCTACTTCCAGGATCTGATCAAGGGCATAGAATACTGTGAGTGTCTGTGCAAAAAGAATGGGATTTTTTGGTTGTTTTTTTTTTTTTTTTTTTAACAACCTGGGGCTGGACTTTCCGCTGGTGTACGGTGCCGTTT